>CM037036.1:18455963-18755148 GCA_020882235.1 Schizaphis graminum
GGAACGAAATACTCTCGAAATTATACTTGTCTTCGTGCTGCTTATTATTTTCATCGACACGGAATACCGTCGGTCCCGTCACATGCCTCGCGAGAATCGCCCACTTGAAATAGTACCGGTCTACGTTCTGTGGGTTGATAGCCGTCCGTTTCCACTCGAAAAACGCAGGTAACTGTATGTATGACGAACCGGACATTGGAGAGTATTTGTATACACCCAGCAATAACCCATCGATCGACTCTATCGTAAATCCGCCCCACTCTGCTCGCATAAGTCTCCCGTTCACTCAAAAACTTTATAAACGCTTTCTCGATAATCTCTGTTATATTACTTTTCGCTAAAATGTCAACCACTGATGTCTTAAATGCTCTATTCTCCACTGAATTGGTCACATTTGACCGACTGTAGGTAGCCTCTAGCTTCAAATTAAATTTTATTGGATGCTCCTGTAATCGTGTTTTCAATAATTGTTTCAACTCGGGCTCGAGTGAGCGGATAAATTCAACATAATTAACTACGTTCTCTATATTTTTGACGTATTACCAAACAATTTTTCTTTAACTTCATATTTTGGAAACGTTGCGATAATATGATTGTTTTGGAGATTCGATATAAACCTGTTCATTTCATTCGTTTTCTTTGTAGTCAATTTTCGATCAATATAATTATAAAACGTTTTAAATTGTTTTAAAATAGTGGGACTCATGATTGTAGACTTTCGTACGACTGTCTCAAAAATCGACAATTCTAAATATTGTAGCTGCTGTCGTCTTAAATTTTAGATTCTATTACCAACACATTTTCACCACATATGTGCATTTAGATCGTGGGAGTTGTGTGAATATCCATTTTTACCGCAAAACACTTCACATTCGTGGAAAGTAAAGACATCTAACAAATAAGAAAAACCTAGATATGTCATAATCGGATTTCAAACTGATAGGAAAAATAGTTCGAGCAAAGCAATGTCATATTTCGATCATTGTAAAATTAAAAACTTGAAGGTCTATTTGAACAGCGAAGTGTTTCCCTATGAAGATTTCCAAAGCGACTTTACCAAGAATAAGATGGCTACATTATACCACGCGTACGCAGAGTTCCAAAAATCTTACTACGGACGCGATGATGTGACACCCCTGTTGAACCGCACAGATTTCAAAAATCTTTCTCCAATCATAGTCGTTGACATGAGCCGGCAGAACGACAACGTGAAAATGTCGACAGTGGACCTCAGAATTGAACTCGAAGCCGACGAAGCGTTTCCAGCTTCCACTTCAGCATATTGTTTAATATTACATGACCAAATTATAACTTATAACCCGTTTAACGGGGAAGTGAGAACCTTGTAAAACTTAATATTAATTTAATAAATGAAAAATTGTTTTTAAATATCACGTCTTTTTTTATTTTACACAAAATTATTTTACAAATATGAAAATTGTTTTTACATTTATGTATTTATTATTAAAAGAGTTTACGTTTTGGTATGAAATAAAATTCCGATACAGCGCTATCGAAGTTTTGTGTTGACGCTGACGTATTGAAAAAATATGGTCCATCATTTTCATCGGCTGCTCTGCTCCACCTTGGTATAATATGACTCGGTGAAGGAGATCGTGATATCGGTGTAGACGGCGGTGACATTGGTGTAGGTAATGATAATGGTGAAATAGCCATCGTTTCGTCGAAAATCTAAAATAAAAATATTATTTAATATTTTTGTTTAAGGAATAATATAATTTTGAATTACCTTATGTGAGTTGTTCGCCCTCTGGTTCAACAATGATTCAGTTAATTGTTCAGCTGCACACATCTGTATTTGATTGGTGAAATTTGGTATAGACTTAACGACTCGATCGTCTTGTATGTTCTTAATGAAAACTATCATCTCGTCAACATTTTTCAGCGGTGAATTATGTTGAGTGCATTTCTTGTCTAGGTATACGGCAATCTCTTCATATTGTTTTATAACCAACGGAGCGGTGAATACTTCTTTTCGCACGATGCTTTCGAAAATAGAGCATTCGAGATATTGAAGACGTATAAGATCCGCCCGGTTCAACAGTACTCTGCACACATTTTCTCCGCTGTACGTCATACCATAAATATTTAGGTATAGAAATGTGTTCCGATATGATATGGAAAAAACAAATCAATTATATGTCTAACAAATTAAGAAAAATGATATACATAATTAAACAACTACGTGAGATATTACCATTGAAGGAAATTAGAAATATATATTTAACTCTATTTGAATCAATAATCACATACGGTATAATAGGATGGGGAGGGGCATATGATAATGTTCTAACACAGCTTCAAAAATGCCAAAATTCAATTATTAGAGTTGCGACTAAAAAAGATTGGAGATATCCAACAAAAAAACTGTATGAAGATTTCAACGTTCTTAACATAAACAATTTATACATCAAAATTATTACTATATATCTAAAAAAGCATAACCAATTATCTCCTATTAGTCATAAAGTTAATACTAGACACGCAGCTAATAATTTTTCTTTAGATTGGCCAAAAAAAACCGGATGCCGTAAAGTATACCATTTCTTGGGAACTCAGATATATAATTTAATGCCTTTCCATATAGCTAATATGCCTTTACCTGCTTTTAAAAAACACATTTCTCATTGGCTCCAATATGAATATGATGCGAGTAAAATCTAAAATATTATAACCATTCAATTCTTATTTTATAATTTAATATCATATAGGTAATATTATTATATTTATATTTCTTTCTGTCTTATATTACATTTTAAATACGTAATATGTAATTTATATTATTGTAAATTGATAACTCTGGGCCTCCACACGAGTTTTCTCAGTGAGGCCCAGTAATCTTTTTGATTCCAAATAAAAATAAAAAAAAAAAAAATAAAATAAAAAAAAATATTGTATCAACCTAGTAAACATTCTTAAAAATTAATAGCTTATAGTTTGTTTAAATCTGTACTAGACCTTATTCGTATGATTTTTGAATGTTCATCCTTCCTGGCAAGAATGTCTGCATTGTTGATCCATACGAATTTGAAATTACTGACTTTGGCTGCAGCTCTCGTTTTTGAATAAAGAATCCTTTTTTCTTTGGTTAGACGTTCGTTTATATATATTTTATTGTCCTTGGACCAATTATTAGACAGCATATTCGCATTTAACTTTTTAACTTTATTTGCTCGAATTAGATCTCTCCTCATATCGATTGTGTCCAGTTTCGCCACTATTATCGGGATTTTGTTATCTGATAGTATAATTCTAGTTGCTTCGGTAACTGTGGCGTTAATATTAAGCTGTTTAGCAATTGATTGCACGACGGCAATACAATTTTCATTATTCGATTTAGGTACACCGTTTATTTCAACGCTGATTCCGAGGTTTTGTTGCTCAAATGTATCCAATTTTTGTTTAATTTCAAGGATTTCATTGGATAGCCGTAAATTATCTGTTTTTATAATTTCGTTTTCTTTTTTTAAGTATTTCAATTCAGTCAGTGTAGATTCCAATTTATTGTTGAAATCGTCGAACTGTAGACCCATAAAATTCACTGACTTTATGAGATCTTCCATCTTTGTGTTTAGTTTGAGTAGTGGGTCATTTATTGTTTTTGTTTCAGAATTGTGACACTTAGCACATGAGTATCTGTTTTTTGTGTTTTTTGACATTTTTTTGAAGTTGGTTTCTGAGATCCCGATACAGTAGTAGTGATAATTATTGTTACATACGGAGCATTCCAAAGTATCTTCATTGTGAGTTAGTGATTCATTACACTTCATGCAATTAGACATTTTACGCACTGTGTATACACCGAAATACGTTTAGATAACAAGGTAAATGAAAGAGAAATTATAAAGATAACGTTAGTTTAATTAGGACGGGCACGATTGCACGACCGAACAGTACGGCGTCTTGATTAATACTGTTGCTTTGGCTGAAGAGGTGAAAGAGCAATATCCGGAAGCATCAGAGTCTATTTTGCGTGACTTTTATATGGACGATTTAATGTCAGGTGCGGACACTGTGGAGGACTGTTGTAGAATCCAGAAGGAGGTAAACTCTATCCTTGCGTCTGCAAAAATGGTGCTCAAATTCCCAAGCTATAATTGAACAAATGGATAAGCACGAAGGTGATCCATTGTTTACACTGGAGATAGGAGATGGAGAAATAGTAAAATCGTTAGGACTGGAATGGAAGCCGCTGTTAGATCAATTCTTTTTTACTATATCTCCCACTTTACAACAGAAATGTTTAACTAAGCGGATAATATTATCAGATCTTAATAAGATTTTTGATCCCCTTGGATTTTTGGCACCTGTGCTTATAAAAGGAAAAATCTTTCTTCAACAGATGTGGGCAGAAAAAATGGATTGGGATAAGCCGTTGCCAATAGCCATGCAAACAAAATGGAGTACGTTCTACAATAGCCTAGAGCAGTTAAAGGTACTAGAAATTCCAAGGAAAGTGATTCCAAATCTACCAAAGAACATCGAACTTCATGGTTTCTGCGATGCCTCGGAGGAAGCGTACGGCGCGTGCATCTATGTGCGTTCGTTAGATGGTAACGGAATATGGAGCTCAAGACTCTTATGTTCGAAAACTCGTGTAGCACCTTTGAAGGGGACTACTATTCCACCGCTAGAACTGAATGGGGCACTATTACTTGCCGAGTTAGTCAACAAAGTGTCAGAGTCTTGGGGTTTCCAGTTACAAAGTTGCCAATTATGGACTGATTCGGTCGTAGTCTTGAGTTGGATAAATAGCCAGAAAACCAGATTAAAATCTTATGTTCTAAATCGTATATCTCAAATTTTGGAATTAACTGAAGCAGATCAGTGGCGACATGTAAAGACAAATGAAAACCCTGCAGACATTATCTCTCGTGGAATAAGAGTTCAAGAGCTAAGTACATCAAAGATCTGGTGGCATGGCCCTGTTTGGTTATCTCAATCAACAGATTTTTGGGTTCAAACACCCATACAACCAATACGAGAAGCTGAACTTCCCGAACAACGACCGTTGCGTTTGGCGCTGGTAGCAACGAGACTAATCAAAGACTTAGTCAACAGTTATTCCAGCTGGCCCAGACTTGTACGTGCGGTTGGATGGATTTTAAAATTCATTGAATATCAAAAAGAGAAATGCCAACGGCTAAATATCTCACTGTTCAAAACCTCAGAGCCGCTCAAAGGGCGTTATTACAGACAGCGCAAGAAGAAACGTTTGGTAAAGAAATAGCAGCATTACAACAACATAAAAATGTGTCTCATAGCAGCAAGTTGAGATCTTTGAATCCCTTATTAAAGAACAAGTTATTAGTCGTCGGAGGTCGGTTAGAGTATGCTATGATAACCGAAGAACAAAAGACACCAATCATTTTACCAGCCGACCATAGGGTAACTCAGTGGCGGCGCCAGGAATTTTTCCCAGGGCGGGCCAAAGGGAGGCCAACATATATTTGGGCAGGCACAGTTGTTTGGACGTATGGTAGTTAAATAAACGCGGGGGGGGGGTGACAGGGGCCGGAGTGTTCTTTTTTTTGGAATACCCACCTTTGAATCTACATGTATAAGTACCTTTGTAATAAAAATTGTTTATTTAATCTATTAAGGTCTTTGACCTTCCCCCTTGAAAAATAGTGGTTGAGGTACAGTCTCAGTGACCAGGAGTTTTGGTGAGTTGGGTTATTTATTTATCAGATACTTATTTAAAAAGAAAGGTAAAATTAAATACATAAAACTGCAATCCATTATATTTTCTTTATTTAATAAACAACATAATATTATATATCTAAAAAATTTTGATTTCAAAGTTTATAATTGAATACATATATTATTAATATATTAGCAAACCATAACTAGGTACATAATAAAATATAAAACAACTATTAAATACTTGTACAATATAATTAATAATTATTATAATAGACAATATTATGTAACTATAAATAAATAATAGGTAATAATCATAATTTAATTTATTTTAAAATTATTCTACGGTTGCCATGAGAATTAGAAAAAGTATCAATAATTGCATCTCTATCTAGTAATTTAGCCTCACTTTTTTCTATTGATATAATACTCAAATTCGATAAATTAGTGTCAAGCAAGGAATTCCTTAAATAATTTTTTATTCGTTTCATACATGAAAAGGTGCGCTCACAAGCAGATGAGGAGATAGGTAAAGTTATAGCGATGGAACAAAGCTTAAACATTTCAGAAAAGGCTATTTGATACTCGCACAAAAAAGCATGAAAAAAAAAAACATCATGCAGTTTTAATTTAAACTTTTCTTCATACACTTTTATTGACTTTTTAATTATTTTTAATTCTGCTTCTAAAGAATCTATATCTCACGAATAATGATTAGCTAAAGGCACAATTAAGTCTTTGTCTAGGAAAACTGAAGCTTTTGGATTAAAGGCACTTACACCACATAAAATATTAGAATTATCAGTAAATCTTTTATCTAATTCGTTTAATATGTTATCCACAATAAACAATTTAATACCAACCCAGGTATTTATTTCAAAAATATATCTCCATTACACATAGCTATTTCTTAATGGAATTTTTTAACATTTTATAATATTTCAAATTACGAAAGTAGTTATGCGTACATAAATATATACTTTAACAGATGTAAACTAATTTGCCAAAAATTTGAAAATAAGTCAACTGATATAAATGATATATGTATAAATTTAAAAAAAATTAACTCAGCACTATTAGACAAAATTAATGATGAAAGAGACACACTACAACAGTATTTAAACATTGATAAAAAACACAATTTAAATTCTAAGGACTATAGAACAAAACAAAGCTCATTTTTCGGAGGGATTGGAAAGCTACAACGAACCTTATTTGGAGTTTTGACTGAGGAAGATGGGGAAGAGTATCAAAATAAAATCAGACTTTTGGAGGAAAAACAATTAAAAACACTTTTACTTTAAAAAGATCAAATTAAAATTTTTGAAAGTACCCGTGATTCAGTAACAAAAATTTCATTAGATTTTACATTTTAATTTGAATGACTATATAAATAAAATAAATTATGAAATAATTAATCAAAAAGAAGAATTAAAAATAATAAACATAAAACAATATATTATGTTATATAACTCAGTATACAGTGAGCTTATAAATCAATTATCAAAAGAAACTTCAGTTATATTAAATACAGTAATAACAGCCCACAGAGGACAGATTAATTCTCAGATATTAAAACCAAACGAACTATTAGAACAATTTAAGGACGTAAAAGCAAACTTACCTTCAATCCTGAATATGCCAATGGAAATTAATATTAAAAATTACTTTGATTTTATGAAAATTATAGAGTTAAATATATGTTATCAGAACCACTTAATTATCTATTCAATAAACGTACCATTAATAGAAAACCTAAATTTTAATCTATATCGAATTATTAGCTTACCAGTACACGTTAATAAAAATAATTTTATCTTTATACAATCTCCTGAAGAATATTTAATTGTAGAAAATAATAAACAATATTACACATTTTTTTCCCAAGATCAGGTCAACAAGTGTAAATATATTAAAATGAATACAATTTGTAGTGTAAGTACCCCATTATCTAGCACAACCAAACCAAATTGTGAATTCCAATTTCCAAATGTTTAAAGGCGGTAACATTATACCACCCAACTGTGAAGTTAAAACTATTACCATGGTCCACGATATTTGGCATCATCTAAAAAATAATAACCAATGGTTATATGCCACTCCTGAACCAATAGAAATAGTAATTAGTTGTGGTGATGAGGCGGAAAACACAATTCTGAATCAAACAGGACTATTATCTTTAAAAACAAATTGCAAAGCATTTACAAAAAACACCCTCATAATTTCAAAATATAAAAACCAAAGTCATTTTTCAAAAGACTACTTACCTCCTTTTCACTTGCCTAACTTTACCGAAGATTTCAATAATATAATAATGAAACAAAATAATATACCATATAACAATTTAGATACTATTCATATACCCAGAGAATTTAATGATTTAAAAATTTACGCTAAATCACTATCAATTTTAAATCAAGAAATGGAAAATCTTTTAAAATACAAAACTAAAGAAAAAACAACAAATATTCACTCTGTTGGAATTACAACATTAATAATAATAGTAATAATGGTAATAATATATAAAATAATTAAATACATAAAAAATACCAATAAAAAGAATAAAAACCGAACGGAAGATAAACTCAGAGTGGTGTACCACGTGGATAGGAATGGGATACAAAATGATAATAATACAACGGTTGAGGAAGCGAACTGAATACAATTTACCTACACTAATCGATAAAATTCAAGTCAGTACCTCATGCAAAAAAAATAGAAATGGTGAAAATAATAATAAACAAACATTTCATAAAAATTCCAAATAAATAAATTAAATATAAGACATATGACATGATAATTGATAGATAAAAAAATAGATAAAATAGAAAAAAGAGGGTTCGATTTTAGTACTGGTTATAATAATCAACTATTATGTAAAAATATTTTTTTATTATGTTAACCTTAAAGTCAAGTTTCAGATAAATCTTCAAATACATAATGGACGTCAAACACCAGTTATATTAGATATTATATTAGTATGTGAAAAAAAAATGGGGGGATTTATTGATTGTAATTAGATTAAGTTATTATAGATATAATATATTATATTATTGGACAGATCCATATTGTGAATTAGAAAATTAATAATTATAAATTAAAAATAATGAAACAATCGAATGTATATAAGACAAACACTATTTGGGATTAATAAAAGGTATAATTTGCTATTGATTGTAATTAGATTAAGTTATTATAGATATAATACATTATATTATTGGACATATCCATATTGTGAATTAGAAAATTAATAATTATAAATTAAAAATAATGAAACAATCGAATGTATATAAGACAAACACTATTTGGGATTAATAAAAGGTATAATTTGCCTCTGGCACGGTAGAAATACCTGTAAGCAAATACTTATACCACACAAATAGTCTACACAATATAAAATATGAAGAAATACGAAACAACCACAAAACGTCAATCAGCAGCCCACCATCGCCATATTCAAACAATCAGGACCAATACAAGACAAAAACAATGTGTATATTCAAAATTTCTTTTGTAATTTTTTTTAAGGGAGGGGGTAATGTGACAATTATTATAAATATTAATATGTTACATGACACTACTGCTGACCAATACTTTATTAAACACACACACACATACACACACATAATATAATAATATAATTGTAAGGCCTATGGCCAAGAGACAACACGATAGGTAGTCAGTCGATTGTACACCTCAGATCAACAGTATTGGCAGGACTCCGTTTAACCACGTTAAGGTCAACAGTAGTACATAAGATAATTACCTACTGTGAGTAACACTATTTATAAGTATTTAGTATTTAATAAAAATTAGTAATACCTGAAACAGATTCCTTGTTATTCATATTATAATTAAGATTCCTATAATCTACCCCTGGCTACGGAAATTATATCTAAAGAGTCCTACGACTCTCACTGGATATCTCATATTTAACTGGTCATTCCCCAACCACGTAACAATATATATAGTAAACAGGTATTGTTTTGAAGTTTGAATATGATCAGTAGGTAGCTTAGCTTAAACTAGTAATTTTTATTTACTTCTACATATTATATACTAACCCTGTTGGGGGGGGAAGACATTAAAAAAAAAAAAATGTGAATATATGGCCCAGTCAGATAGCGAGTAAAGGGTTATTATACTTACCTACTTACCTAACCATAGAACCTGAAATTTATAAACATTAACATATTTAATTTTAACTAGACGCGTTATCCCACTAGACCACATGTTCACGAGGTATTAAATCATGTATTAACACATTTAAATTATTTATTATAATAATAAAATATTTATTGATCTTAACATAAAAAAGTTAGAAGTAATCATACAATTTGTTAGCAAACAGTATCATATGACCTAGATTCACAATTACATTCACAATTGATAATAGTACATAGGTATATACATTTCGGATTCCATCTTAAGTGTTCGATCCATGGATTATCATCTTTTTCCCAATTATGTAAGATAAGTCCACAGCAAAAACATTCAACGATATCTTTTTTTCCTGAATATATAAAACCGCATTCAGCTAATGAATATTTATCTTGAGATAAGGTTAGTGGAAATAAGTTGAATGTTTTCAATCTTGATGAAAATGTAGTATATTGTGGATGTGCAGGATATACATTGTTTCGTACTAAAGTAACAAGTGAACAAAAATTGTTGCTAAATTTTTGAAAATTCATTTTTTAAACTGAAAATATTCACGTACTAAGAAAAAATTTGAAACAAAAAAATAACAGAACTTGATCAAACGAAGGATTATTACTAACTGAACTAAAGTGTATTAAATAAACAATTTATAACTTTTAAAAAAAAAAATACAGTGTAACCAACATGTATAATATACAAGGAGGGGAATTGGTTTAAGCGGGAAACTCCTGCTAAACTTTTAAAATCTCCCTGCTCAAAAGTGTTCAGAACATACATTATGGTTTTTGAAAACAGTGTTTTTTCGTGTTACAAGGAAAAATAAAATGGCTTGAGGGGGAAAGTCCCCCTTAAACTTTTTAAATCTCCCTACTCAAAAGTGCTCAGAACATACATTATGGTTTTTGAAAAACACTGTTTTTTCGTGTTACAGGGAAAAAAAATGGCTTGAGAGGAAAGTCCCCCTTAAACTTTTTAAATCTCTCTGCTCAAAAGTGCTCAGAACATACAAATATATACTACTGACATATTAAAAGAAATTGTCACAGTCAAAAAAACTAAAACTCCTAAAGACACCTGGGTCTGTGAAGGTATTTTTCCAAAAACCAGGAATAAAAGCAGTATAACCAATGAAATAAATCATGTAATGTATAGTTGCTACAACATAAACGAACAATTAAAACATAAATTCGAAATATTAGGAAAAATTAACGATCAACCGACATTACTACTGTTAGATACCGGAGCTAGTGTGACAGTTATAGATAAAAAAACAACATTATTTGATAATATTAAACCAATTAATGATATATACTTGGAAACAGCTAATAATTCAAAATTAAACATTATAGGTTCGACAATAATTAAAATACAAATAACATCGTTAATAATACATCATCAGGCAGTGGTAGTAGATAATTTATGCTCTCAATCTTATTAGGTCTAGATTTTAGAGTAAAAACATATACAGTCATGGACCTAAAAGACAACACAATATTATTAAGCTATGAAAATTTAAAAGTAGAATTACCAATAAAAACCCAGAAAACAAAAATCGATTATCAGAAAACCCAAATACAATATGCTTCCCACGAAATATTAAACGAGTATCAAAAATGTTTACTGCTTAATAATAATTCACAACATATTACCAAATGGACAACGTATGTTTGAAAAGGTTTAATGTGTGTGTGTGTGTTCATTTATGTATGTCCGTGTGTGTTTGTATGTGTAAGTGTATGTATGTATATAATATGTATGATTGTGTGTCTATGTATGTATACTTGTGTGTGTGTTTGTATATATGTGTGTATGAATGTTTGTCAGTGTATATATGTGTCTAACTTGGGTTAGAGATTTATATAATATTAGGTAAATGTGTGTATGGGTTAAGTTAAATAGATGGATGTGTGTCGTATAATGGTGACGGATCCTAATGTCCACTAAAATGTATATTTTATAATATTATGAAACACTAATAAGAATAGATCTAACTGGTTGCGATGGTGGATGTGTGATCACTTTTTTTATTGCATGTTTGCATACATATTTTACAATTTAAAATGCATATAGATCCGGTCTTTATACATAGCACTTTAAGGAGAAAATAAATATTGGGGTAGATGTCTTTATTACAAATATCTAGTGCCTCAAGTCCGGTGTTAGGTATTCTTTCATATCTTTGTATCTTGATTCGCCTCAGTTTTAGTTCAACCAAAGAATCATTAGAAACCATTGGGGAATAAAATTTAATTAATTCAGTAAATTCAACTTCATCTTTTTCAGTGTCTTCGTTGAAACGTAATGCCGTCTGCTATATCGACTCGCGATGTGTTGAGGACTAATGGGGAAGTGTGCAACTAATTATATATATATAAATATATTATATATGTATAACACAATAAGATAATAATATAAAATATAAAACCGTGTATTAGGTAATAAACATAGAAATAAATATAAATATAATAAAAAACTGTGACCTTATGGATCTAACTAAAGGGCGCCCCTAATAAAACAATAATACACACAAATTATATTTATATATATGACTAAATTACATAGAATCACCAGAGTGAATATAACACTCGGTAGACACAAAAAATAATAAAAGCTACTGGCCTGGGAGCAAAGCTCGTTGGTGTTGTCCGTTCACTGACGTAGGCGATGGGCGGCGGCACACGGGACACGTATAATTACATATATCTGGAGCCGGTGGGTCGACAAAGCGGCCGCACACGGCGATGAAGTGAATGAACTTCAAACACACGGTTGTATAATAGCGTCACAAGGGGGCACGCACACGCGGGAAGGTACCATATGGACTCTGGACGGATAATACGCGAGACAAGCAACGCAGATATATAAATATATAACTATATCCGGAGCCGATGGGTCGACGAGGCGGCCGCACACGCGAAAGACACCGTCTAACGACTCGACAAAACAAAAAAAAAACGGCACGTCGGGCGAAGACTGTGATGAGCACAACAATGCCGTAAGCACAGCGAATATATTTAAAAGCTTAAAAGGCTGCAATGAAAAAAAGCTAAAAAAAATACCATTAGGTTTTTAGTCACCTGGCGGGCGGCACGAGACGGACACCTATCCGGCTCGACCGTGGTAAAAAGATAAAAGCACGGCCCGAGGTGACAGCCGTGACGAGCCCGGAGACATTGGACTCTGCGCGACCACGGTGAAGTTGGGGATGGCTGCCCGACCGATAATCCGCGACGATCACGCGATTAAGTGAATCGGCGGGAAATCATACGGGTTCGAACATTCAGTAAGCTCATGTTTAGAAAATAAGCATTCAAATCCTATAGAATGATTCAATAAAATAATTAATTAATTAAAATGTTACAAAATTTTCAAATCAAAGTGCAAAGAAATTCCAATTTTATAATAATTAAATAGCTACCATTAAAAATAGATGCATGGAATAAAAATCTTTCAGTCAACTAGCTTATAAAAAACTCTAGATATGGAATAAAAATTATAATCCTATAGTATTCTTCAACATCTGAATTTGCATTATCTGAGCAAGGATTTCCTCTATTTGTTTGCCTTTTTGTAATTCTTTTTACAGCTAGCTCAAGTTCAAATACCGAAGCCATAGCCTAAGAAAAAATTTACTACATTTGTAAATAATACCTACATTTATAATTTTATTGTTAATTAATAATTAGTTTTTGAAAATAACACTCACTCAGGCCTGTAAAAATAGTTTATGGAACTCTTCTTTTGCGTTGGCCCTTATTAGTTCTATATTTTTTTTTACATCATTAGAAAGTTCCACTGCTTCTTTCTGATCAATCCTTATTTTTTGTAATTGCTTACACAAAAGTAAGCCATACGAAAATAATAACTAAAATTACATAAATATAATTATAAAAATAATTTACAGGAAATTATAGGTAACCATATAGTTATTGATTTACTTTAACAACTTGAAGTGATATAATAAATTCTGAGTCAATTGATTTAGACAGTATTGAGGCATCTGTTCCTGATGAATCATGAGAAATTGAAATATTGTCTAAAGCATCCATGACATATGGAAACAGTTCAGCAAAATCATTGGCAGTATCATAGGTATCGTTGTATCCAACACGTAGCACATAGCTTCTTTAATGTTTTAGCATTTGGTGTTTCATTTGCATTTTTAATACAACTAAAAAGCACATCGTTACGTTTTGGAGTATTAAAAAAGTCGAAAAGTTTTTCAATAATACTAAGACAGTTTCTGATTGGTTGTATATTTGATGCTTTTGAAACTACTAAATTTAATGTGTGTGCAGCACAATGAACATGTATGGCTTTAGGATATTGTTCTATAACTATTGCTTGGACTCCTTTGTATTTACCACTTATATTTGATGTGCCATCATACCCTTGTCCAATTAAATATTCACAATTAATACCACAACGTTTTAAACCTGAGAACACAAAACACATTACAATTAGTATGCAATTAAAAATAAATGTCTTAAATGATTATTTTTGTAAATCATTACCATTTATTATAGCAGATGCCAGGTCATTTTCCGTTAAACTGTGAATAATAACAAATTGAAGAAAACTTTCATTAACCATATTGTTATTGTCTATAAAACGAACGCATAATGTCAGTTGTTCTTTTGTAGCAATATCTGTTGTTTCATCAGCTAAAACTGCAAACCCCTCAGCAGAATTTATTTTCCCAACTATTTTTTTTTAAATAAATTTATCACGAATAAAAATAATTTCGTTTTGCATTGTTGGTGATATGTATTTGTAACCTCTTTCTTCTGACTTCTTCTATAATACTATTTAAAAAAGTATCACCACGGGATCTATACTTTAAAATTGCCCGAAAGTTACCTTGATTTTCAAATTCTACAATAATAAAAATCAAGTTAATACAATTTAATAACTACTAATAAATTAAGTTATCATTGACTCAACCACTCAACATTATTAAAATATAAAATAGTAAAATACAGTACATATTACCAAGTTCTAATATTTACCATTTATTTTTCCAAAATCGCGATGTCCTCTCAGTGCAATTTCTTGTTGTCCACATAATATGACACATTCAATTATTGGAATTAGGTGACTTCTATTCAATTTAATTTTTTCTGTCCTATTTGTTTCTAATTTTTCAATTATAGTTACTTGTTTATGGTCAAGTATAGTTAAAAAATGGTCAGCATTTAATACAGACGATAAATGGTATTTCAACTAGGAACGACTTCGAAATGTCTAAAATTAATAATACGTAATACTACAATTATAGTTGGGCCACTCTAAGAACGCTACTCTTTCGCGCATCCAAATGACCGCGCTCCGCGGTTTCGTACCCAAATTTCTCCCACTCTACCACCTAGTCGCCGCCGTAAATTCCCCCACTCAGTACGCGGCGACCGGTGGCATAGGTGAGTGGGAGCAACGAAGAGGACGCTAGCAGCGACGGTGTCGGCGGCTCGCATTGACGGCGGCCAGTGTTTTGAAGAGTTTAGTGGTGGGAATGCGCAAGAACGGACGAATTTTGGTTGCCGCCCAGTAGCGTTCTTAGAATGGCCCGACTATAAATACAGAAAATATAATGATTTTAAAAGTGATATAATATAACTAATCTATAAAATATGTAATGAATCAAAAATAAGCTTACGCGTTGCTATTAATGAAACTTCACCTTATAATAATATATTAACTAAGATGGTATAGTTAGCTATTTTAATGAATAATAATTAAAGGGATTTTGAATGTCGACTTTCTTTGTCCTATCTTTTATTATTGATTAATGATTAAAGCATATAATTATTACGATTGATTGGGATCGTGAGTATATGGATTTATAAACGAAGAATATTATAATGATTTATGATACACCTGAGTTTGAGTGTCTTAATTAACTAATCGTTGATGATGATTTTTTCATAGAAATTATATAAATATATTTTATTATAATTTCTTACTTGGTTGATGTTTCTTGACTTGAATAATGATAGAATTTGAAATGGGTGTTGACGATATTGGTTTTATTGAAATAATGTAAGTACAATTTTTGGTTGAGTAGAAATTATTTTAATGATTCACAACAAGATATAAGATTTGAAATGAAATAAGTTTAAGTTAATAAACGCTTTACGAGTATAGCGAATTTAAGACGATGCGTATGAAATAACTGTATGGCAATATTGGTTGATGTGAGCACTGATTTGAGTATCAAAATGGGGGTTCTACTTATAGTATTGATATTTGTACCTTGTTGTTTCATATTAAATTGTTGTTGTTTATTTTTGCATAAATACATGGGTATAATCAAAATATGTTATTGTAAGATTAGTGACATTTGTATATATGTATATATACATAGTTATTGCTTATTAATAGTTTTTGTACATTATGAACAATATCAGGGTACATGGGTACAGATATTTATTATGGTTTTTTGGTAATAACATATTTAATATTATTATGATGATATCGAATCATTAAGCTGTGTATGATGTAGATATCATTACAAATATATAAACAAAAGATATCAATAATAATTAAAATAATTAAATACATACAAAATAAGTTAACACCTCTTTTGCTTTTTTCCAGTTTGAAAAAGCAGTTGAAACTAATTGCTCCAGAGGATGGCCACCAATCTCGCTATATTTATCAAAAAGCAAACAGTATTTGCAAAAGAATTCTCATTTAATTTCTGAATAAACAATCCAATTAAATTCTGTAAACCATTTATATTGAAATTTCAGATCTCTTGCTTTATATTTTTCCAACAATGGAAACTCATAATTTACCATTTGGTACCCACACATTTCCAAGCACCTATAATATTATATCGTCGGCTAATAGGCCAATTGTTGTAACCCTCAATTATGAAATTGTTCAAGAGGCACTAAAATATAGTTTTTGTTATGATACTGTTAACTTAAAAGCTTAATTTTTGTTTTTTCAGATTCTAAAATAATATATTTATAAAGGAATGTCATACTTACCAAACTAAACAAAAAAAGGTAAGTGAGTATCGCTCTGCAGTACATTAGGGGGTGGGGTGGACCTCGGACTAGCGTAGGTTAAATTTGAATGCAATGATGAATATCATTGTATACGAGAAACGATTCTGAACGGAGATGATTTGTCAATCTAGGATATATTCTATTTAAATATTGTAATATATTCTATTTTGAAACAAATAGTATAGTTACTATATGTTACTATAGTTACTTTATAGTATCTGTTTATTAATAAAAAAAGTATTTGGCCAACATACGCATTATGAGCGTATGAAATTTAATTTAAATTTTGACATATTTCGTATAAATTCGAACTTTAAACACTTATAAAAAAAAATTGTGACTAACGATTTCGGATTTTTTATTATCACTTTAAGAAAAACTTATAAGAAACCTTGTATTAAATTTTCAAGATTTTCTGGCCACCAAAAAATTTTTATCGGCATTTGAAGAAAAAAAATTTAGAAAAGTCGAAAATTTCAATTGTCTATAAGTAGCTTAAAAATTTTGAAAATTTAACTGTAAAGTGATAACCATAATATAAACATTTGGTGAAAATTTCAAGTATTTACAATGATTCATTTTTGAGTTACAGCAAAATCAAAAAATCGATTTTGTCGAAAAGTGGTTTTTCGTAAAATTGCCGTTTTTCTGTCATTTGTTTTTTGTTTTTCTCAATTTTTTTGAAAACTATTTGAAAATTTTACTTTTGACCAACTAGATGAATTTTCCTATTCAAAAAGGGGCTGAAGTCAAAAATCGGAGCATTATTACTGCTCCAAATGTTGTCGTCAGACACACAAAAAAAAAAAAAAAACAAAAAAAAAACACACATCATTGTAAAAGCAATACATTCTTCACTCCGTTCAGAATCTAAAATAATATGATATATTGTTATGTTACTCCAAAGTGAAGTTGGTTACACTACATGGCCTATAATAGTATGAATCATTGTGGCTTGATAATTTTAGATAGTGATGGATGCTGTAATTGACTTAAAATAATTAAATAGTGCCAATTTCTGTAACCCTCAATAAAATATTTAAATATTATAAAGTATAAATGTAATGGAAGACAACAAGTCATATTAAATTAAAGGAACTTGTTTATTGTTTATAAATATAAGAACAATATTGTAATAAAATATATAAAAACAGCACTTATATATTATGTATAATTAATAGGAATTAAACAACAAATAAAAAATTAAAACAGTACTTATATTAATATTGTATTAAATAAAAAAAAAAGCGGGTAAGTGAGTATCGCTCTGCTGTACTAGGGGGTGGGGTGGATCTCGGACTAGGGCAGGTTAAATTTGAATGCAATGATAGGTATCATTGTATACGAAAAACGATTCTGAACGGAGATGATTTGTCAGTCTAGGATATATTATAAAAAAATCGAAAATTATTTATTAGTAAAACGTAATTTTACACGTCGTGTATTTTTGATTTCAAATTAAAATTAAAACTTTAAACACTCGTAAATTTTTTTAAATTGAACAATCCTCAAACTTTTTTATAATTATTCTAAGCTTAACTTATGGACAGCATAGTATTAAATTTTCAATTCTTAGCTTTTGATAGAAAAATATTTATAAATTTTTAACTACCAAATAGTGAAAAATATTCATGATTTTGACGAATTTTTGTCAATATTTGAACTTCAAATGCTAATAAAAAAAAATTGTGCCTATGTATTTTTATAATTTTTGAATGAGAGTTAGAACAAGTTATGTAGACCCTTCAATTAAATTTTCAAGTAATTTGTCCCAGCTAAATTTTTTTTATCAACATTTATAAAAAAAAAATAAAAAAAAATTGAAAATTTCAATTGTCTAAAAATAGCTCAAAAAAAGTCAAAATGTTTTGAAAATCAAATCACGTAAAGAAAATGGCAATCTAAATAACTGGTGAAATTTTCAAGTATTTACGACTTATACTGTTTGAATAACAACAAATATCAAAAATCGTTTGAGGCTAAACCATTATTTAACGCGGTTTTGTAAAAATTTAAATTTCAATCACTCATAAAAATTTTTTGTTTTAGTCCGGTAGAGTTTTTTTTGCAGATAGTTGAAGAAAATTTTATGGAGAACTTTGTACCAAATTTTCAAATCTTAGTTATAAAAGAAAAAATTTTTACGATTTTTTAACCACAAAATTACTTGCCAATTTTCGCAATTTTGACATATTTCGTATAAATTCGAACTTTAAGCACTTATAAAAAAAAATTGTGACTAACAATTTCGGATTTTTTTTTATCACTTTAAGAACAACTTATAAGAAACCTTGTATTAAATTTTCAAGATTTTCTGGCCGGCCAAAAAATTTTTATCGTTATTTTAAAAAAAAATACTTAAAAAAATTGAAAATTTCAACTGTCTATAAATAGCTCAAAAAAAGTCAAAATTCTTTGAAAATTTAACTGTGTATGGGGAACGCTAATATAAATATTTTGTGAAAATTTCAAGTGTTTACATCGATTAGTTTTTGAGTTATAGCAAAATAAATAATTCGATTCTGTCGAAAACTGGTTTTGCGTAAAAATTCCCGTTTTTCTGTCATTTTTTTTTTGTTTTTCTCGATTTTTTTGAAAACTGTTGGAAAATGTTTACTTTTCACCTCTATAATGCACCAAGGATATCCACTTTGCCATCGGAAACCACCCCCAAAGTTTGAAATTGAAGCATTATTTCGACTAGTTATGCTGTACACAGACACAAAAACAAAAAAACAAAAAAAAAAAAAAAAAAAACACACATCATTGTAAAATCAATACATTCATCACTCCGTTCAGAATCTAAAAAAAAACAATCACTCAAAAATTATTAGATACCTACTAATAGTTAGGTCTTTTTACTGGGTATAGGTAACTAATATACAGTTAAAAAATATTCAACAAAAATCATGACAATAAAGGTGTGGTAACTTTAATTTTGATCTGGTTCAGTGTCTGTATTACAATCTTCTTCATCAGTCTCTTGTAATGTATCTCCCACTATTTCATTTCATTTTAATGAAATATACTCACTATAATACCTGTTAGGTATGACACCACTTTTACAAAGTTTTAATAAATCATCATATTTTGCCACTGATATTGGATTTTTTTTTTAATACTGGTTGAAGTTCTGAATTTTTTGGTAACCGTTTGTTTTTAGACCGTATACGCTCTTTTGTTTGAGCAATTGTAACAGTTTTTTCTTCACTTCCTGGTTCATAATAAAAAATTCAATAAAATAGTAGATGATTTTTTTGGGAATGTAACTTTTTTCACTTCACTCATTTTTATTTTTTGTCCATCATCAGTTGTTGTCAATTTTGGGAAATTATCTGCTTGAAGTTTTTTGAAATCTTTGAAATCAGTATAATTAAGGACAAAAACTTCATATGGTTTTGGCTTGTTTCTTGAATTCACAATTATAGTTGGCCACTCAGATGGAGCCCAAACAATTTTAGATTCTGAACGGAGTGAAGAATGTATTGATTTTACAATGATGTGTGTTTTTTTTTTTTTTTTTTTTTTTTTTTATTTTTTTATTTTTTTATTTTTGTGTCTGACGACAACATTTGGAGCAGTAAAAATGCTTCGATTTTGGACTTCAGCCCCTCTTTGAAAAGGAAATTGAATCTAGTTGGTACTTTGGGGGGTCAAAAGTTAAAAATTTTCAATATTTTTTAAATGAGTCGGGAAAAACCCTAAAAAAATGACGGAAAAACGGGATTTTTTACGCAAAACCAGTTTTCGACAAAATCGAATTTTTTATTTTGCTATAACTCAAAAACTAATCGATGTAAACACTTGAACTTTTCACCATATGTTTATATTAGCGTTTTCCATACACAGTTAAATTTTCAAAGAATTTTGACTTTTTTTGAGCTATTTATAGACAATTGAAATTTTTAATTTTTTTTAGTATTTTTTTTTAAAAATCGTAAAATTTTTTTCTTTTATAACTAAGTTTTGAAAATTTGGTACAAGGTTCTCCATACATTTTTCTTCAATTATCTGTAAAAAAAACTCTACCGGATTCAGACAAAAATTTTTTATGAGTGTTTGAAATTTAAATTTTTACAAAACCGCATTAAATAACGGTTTAGCCTCAAACGATTTTTGATATTTGTTGTTATTCAAACAGTATAAGTCGTAAATACTTGAAAATTTTACCAGTTATTTAGATTGCCATTTTCTTTACGTGATTTGATTTTCAAAACATTTTGACTTTTTTTGAGCTATTTATAGACAATTGAAATTTTCAATTTTTTTTTATTTTTTTTTTATAAATGTTGATAAAAAAAATTCAGCTCGGGCAAATTACTTGAAAATTTAATTGAAGGGTCCACATAACTTGTTCTAACTCTCATTCAAAAATTATAAAAATACATAGGCACAATTTTTTTTTATTAGCATTTGAAGTTCAAATATTGACACAAATTCGTCAAAATCATGAATATTTTTCACTATTTGGTAGTAAAAAATTTATAAATATTTTACTATCAATAGCTAAGAATTGAAAATTTAATACTATGCTGTCCATAAGTTAAGCTTAGAATAATTATAAAAAAGTTTGAGGATTATTCAATTTAAAAAATTTTACGAGTGTTTAAAGTTTTAATTTTAATTTGAAATCAAAAATACGCGTGTAAAATTACGTTTTACTAATAAATAATTTTCGATTTTTGTTATTTTTAAAAAAATATCAAACGTAAGATCTTGAAGCTTTTACTTAAGTGTTTGAATTTGTGAATTTTTTTCAAAATATAATATATGACAATATTTAAATATAATATATCCCAGACTGACAAATCATCTCCGTTCAGAATCGTTTTTCGTATACAATGATACCTATCATTGCATTCAAATTTAACCTACCATAGTCCGAGGTCCACCCCACCCCCTAATGTACAGCAGAGCGATACTCACTTACCTGCTTTTTTTTTTTAAGTTTGAATCAATTGTTGAATGAACAGAGTCCACGGGCATATAAGTATGTCCAGGTTGTAAATATGTTATACTTACAGAATTAATGTTTATAGCTACTTTATTTATGAAACAAAATATAACTGAAAGAACTTGATTATTTTTATTTTGTGCAAAATAAAATCCTAAATTTTTTGTCCAACTTGTCTGTCTTCTTTTCGATTTTTTTTTCTTTTTCCTCAGAGTTGTTGTCTTGATAGTGTTATTAACACGACTAACGGGTTTTACATATGTAGCCCTATATATATTATAAAATTGTAACGCCATTTCACAAGTCTTGAATTAATAATCGTATCGATAATGGCTCGCCTCGTAGATCGATCAACTCGTTGTTTTGATTTTTTAAAATTATACTTGCATATGTTATAGATGTAGAATTGATAGGGTAAAATACCAATTGTGTTGGTAACTCTATTATTTTTAACCTGGAGGTACATTTGGATAAAACTCGTGTATTGTTTGACACTGTTTCCCGTTGACGAATGAACCCATGACCAGATTTGAATCGATATATATGTATACAGTTTGTTTTGGTAATATTTACCAACGTATCTGACTCGTGATTGACATTAACGCCATAAATTTGATTTTTAAAACCCAACAACACACCTATATTATTCGGCATGGAAAAATCTACAGTTTCGCTACAAAACATTGAGCATTTTAATGTATTATTATCTGCACTCAACACGAATAAAGTATCTGAATCAGGTAATACACGTATTATAATTGCAGCTTCGATTTCCTTCAACTCATAAGAGCCTGTAGGTATTGTGTAGCTAACACTTGTACGCTCGCCGCCAATATTATTCGTTATTCCGATTTTATTGCATTTGTCGTTTACATTAGGTATAGAATTATTCGTTTGAAAACCCAGCAGACAGATCTTAGCATTTTTACTGACTTTTATCGGCGGGAAAAAGTCGCATGACATTTCACTCGAGTTGCCGGTTAACGTTATGGTGTACATGACAAAAATTTTAAGCACAAGTGTCCACAGTTTGTCGTATTGTATTTTTGATATCTGCCGTAATTATATTCGATATTACAACCGTTGAGATATGTCTCTATTTCTAGCGGCGGCGGTAAATTTCCAAAACTATCATAATATATAACTTGTTTTCCAATTTTTTTATACGCTACCCAATGCGTTCCTGTACCGATTTCAACGTCCAAGTTAACTATGGCCGACTCTCGATGCTTAACTCTCAAAGGCAACTTGTCTCTGGGAAATACTCCTATAAAATGAGGTATTTTCAGCATGTCGGCGTACTTTATAATCTCATAATCGTACAACGCTCTATCAGGTAACGTAGAAATTAGTTTTTTGTCGTTTTTCTAGTTTTCTTTACTGACCCGCCTTTGTAAGGTGCCAGGTATAAACCTTTTCCTTTAACAATTTTATAAGAACGTCCCTTGTGTAGTGTAACATATAAACCTTTTCCAAAATGAACAGGAGTGTTTTTGCCGAAATTCAATTCATTTACGACTTTTACTATATTACCGACACCGCCGGTAAGTGCTCCTAACGCCGATAAACCAGCAAAAATAGGTATTAAAGGTAGAACTCCACCCTTTTTCGGTATAGGTATAATTCTCGGAGGTTTAGTTTTCTTATTTTTAGTTTTTTTAGCAGCCGTTAGACATGTTTTTATTAACTTGGTTATATTATTATCGCTCATTTTATTGTTGATTGATTTTTTAGCTCCCAAAACCATCTGTTTAAAGCTGTACCCAGCACCAATCTTACGTGTAGCCTTCATAGCTGTAGTAACCAACCAAGACGCTGCTTTTTCCTTAATACCAGTGTTTTTAGATTTAAACACTTCCCAAGCTTGATTTTCTAATATTTCGTCAGCTCTATGTCTATCGGTTAGCAAATTGCTTTCTTCGTATGCGATATCGTAAGCTCTGGCCAACTCGTCTAATCTGTTTGACGGTATTAACATTTTTACTTTTTTCGATAATAATAAAGTCATTCCACCTGAGCAAGTCTTACCAAACTCTATATTTCTCATGGATGACGTCATAGGTGAACAGCAAAACGTAATTAGATCGTTCTTCTCCAGGGGTCGTCACAATAAAATAGATATATTTTATCTGGCTCAGAGTTATTCAAATGTACCAAAGCAGTTGATACGCGACAATGCTAAATTAATAGTATTGTTCAAACAAGACGAGACCAATTTAAAACATGTATACAACGAACACAGTTCGGGTGATATGACATATATACAATTTAAACATTTTTGTGTAACGTGTTGGAACCGTGATAGATTTACGTTCGTTGTAATTTGTAAAGATAACGATCGTGATAACGGCCGTTATCGTTCTGGCTTTGATACTTATGTTGTTATATAAGACGGTGTATAAAATACAATTTTTCATTTAAAACGCAGTCATGAAGGTAGTATATTAGATGAGTTAGTTGAAGCTAAAGAAAATATTAAACGTAAATATATTGCATTAAAAACTGGTGAAGCAAATGTCCAACAATTAATGTCACAAACGTTCAAGCCTATTATTGATCCGTTAAATAAAATATCGAATACAACCAGAACGCCATTGGGGAAAAAAATAACGAAGAATCGAGTCTTATTAATGACAACTATCCTCAAGAAATTGAAAATTGGTTCAACTCTGTAGATTTAGATAAAATCTATGGCCCGAGAAAAAATTCAGGTGGAGATATTATCTTAGGTAAAAAAGAAGCTAAATTTATTGAAAACTCTATTCTTGAGGCCGTCGTGGTAAAAGTGAAACGTATACAACGCTCAAGAGATGGCGTTGAATTCCATCTCGCCGCCATCGAGGTAGGCCGTAACCACGCCCATCGTGTACGCGACGGGGTCCGCGTGTTGTAATCGCGGGAGAGGTGCATTATTATTTCATGGACGGTCGTTCAGAGCGTTTCGCATCATTACAGGCCGTTACGTAAATTTGTCGCCCGTGAATTCTATATGGTGCGCTGGCTCGCTACTAGCTCGCAAGTCGCAAACCTATTTTTTAATTAAAGCTCCTGTTTGCTTAAAAATATAAACCAATAGAATAAGCATAAAAATTATTAAACACCATAACTCGATTTATATTTCTAACTTAATTACTTTTTAAAATACATGTAAAATAATAATTTTATTACAATTAAATAGATTTTTTAGTAAAAATGTTGCGTATTTTATGTTATAACTTATAAGTGATATGAAACAATTTTTGTACGATAATTTAATCTCCTAAGAAAATATTAGCAACATTTTAAATAGTTTTGATTAGTGAATAGTGAAAATGTTATGTATTTACAGTTATTCGTTTTTGAAATGCAACAAAATAAGAAAATCTCTATATGAGAAATCGAGTGAAATATCCAATGTTGTAATAATATGAACTTCACACCCTCATAAAAACTTAAAGTGACTCTTTCTTGTAAACATTTTTTTTTTTTTTTTTTTTTTTGTAAACTTATGAGGAATCTTGTATTACATTTTTAAATCTCAGATTTAAAAAGAACATTTTTAATGAGTTTATAGCTCAAAATAATTTGCAAATTTTTTTCTTTATTACGTATTTTGTTAATATTTTAACTTGAAATGCTTATAAAAAAAGTGACTAGATTTTGAATATAACCTACAACAAATCAAAATATTTTGAAAAATTTTTCATGTATAGAAAAGAATAGTATAAACATTTAGTGAAAAATTTATATATTTATGATCATTTGTTTTATAGTTACACCAAAAATAAAAAACGATTTTATCAAAAATCCATTTTGCATAAAAATTCCCTTTTTTACTTTATTTTTATTTTGTTTTTCTGGGCGCTTTTGAATAATAAGTATTGGAAAATTAAAATTTTGACCTCCCCCTCATAAAAAAAAACCATAATTGTAAAACCAATACATTCATTGTTCCGCTCAGAATCTTAAATTTTAAAATATAGAATGTTCGTAATCAACTATTAGAAACGAGTCAAAATATTTTGGAAATGTTATCAAATATAGTAATTGGTAAATATACATATGGTATACATTCCAAGTGTCTATAAAGTCATTCGTTTTTGAAATCAAGTGAATATCTTATTTCGTAAAAATTTCAACTTCAAACGCTCTTAAAAATTTAATTTGACTTTCTGGTAGTAGAGATTTTTGTTTTTGATAAAAATAAACAAACTTATGAGGAATCTTTAATTAAATTTCAAATGTTAGATTTAGATTTAAAACTTAAAATTTTCATGAATTTCTAATTCGAAATAATTTGCACATTTTGTGTTGTTTTTACGTCTTTTGTAAAAAATCGATCTTTATAAATGCTAATAAAAAAATAGACACTGTATTTTTAATATTTTTTAACTGATATTCTAACAATATATAATATATAAGGAGCCTTGTATTACATTTGCAAGATTTTCGATCCAACGAATACAATTTTATTGACATTTATAAACAAATAAAAAACTAAAAAAATTTAAATTTGAAATTGTCCGTAAATAGCTCAAAACGAGCTAAAATATTTTAAAAATATTATTGTGTTTAGAGAATGAGAATATAAACATTTACTTAGTTAAATGTTTATATTAACGTTCTCCATACACAATTAAATTTTCAAAGAATTTTAACTTTCTTTGAGCTATTTATAGACAATTGAATTTTTCAATTTTTTTAAGTATTTTTTTTTTAAATACCGATAAAAATGAAAATTTAATACAAGGTTTATTATAAGTTGTTCTTAAAGTGATAAAAAAAATCCGAAATCGTTAGTCACAAATTTTTTTTATAAGTGCAAATTTATAAGAATAATATGTCAAAATTGCGAAAATTTGCAAATAATTTTGTGGTTGAAAAATCGTAAAAATTTTTTCTTTTAAAACTCAGTTTTGAAAATTTGGTACAAGGTTCTACATAAATTTTTCTTCAAATATCTGTAAAAAAAATTTCAGACAAAAAATGTTTAGGAGTGTTTGAAATTTAAATTTTTACAAAACCACGTTAAATAACGGTTTAGCCTCAAACCATTTTTGATATTTGTTGTTATTCATATACTATGGGCCAGTTGTACCGTCTCCGATTAAACTCCGATTAGGCTTAATTACTGATAACAGATATTTTAACCGTGCTAATTCAGCCGATTAAACTGTGATTAACTTTAACCGGAGATGGTACAACTGGCCCTATAAGTCGTAAATACTTGAAAATTTTACCAGTTATTTAGATCGCCATTTTCATTACGTGATTTGATTTTCAAAATATTTTGACTTTTTTTGAGCTATTTATAGGCATTTGAAATAATTTATTTTTTTTTATAAATGTTGATAAAAAAAATTTAGATGGGACAAATTACTTGAAAATTTAATAGAAGGGTCCACATAACTTGTTCTAACTCACATTTAAAAATTATAAAAATACATAGACACAATTTTTTTTTATTAGCATTTTAAGTTCAAATATTGACAAAAATTCGTCAAAATCATGAATATTTTTCACTATTTGGTAGTTAAAAATTTCTAAATATTTTACTATCAAAAGTTAAGAATTGAAAATTTAATACTATATGCTGTCCATAAGTTAAGCTTAGAATAGTTATAAAAAAGTTTGAGTATTATTCAATTTAAAAAATTTTATGAGTCTTTAAAGTTTTAATTTTAATTTGAAATCAATAATACACGTGTAAAATAACGTTTTACAACTAAATAATTTTCGATTTTTGTATTTTTTAAAAAATTACCAAACGTAGGATCTTGAGACTTTTACTTAAATGTTTGAATTTGTTTCAAAATAGAATATATGACAATATTTAAATATAATATATCCTAGGACCTAGACTGAAAAATCATCTCCGTTCAGAATCGTTTTTCGTATACAATGATACCTATCATTGCATTCAAATTTAACCTACCCTAGTCCGAGGTTCACCCCACCCCCTAATGTACAGCAGAGTGATACCCACTTAATGGTACTACTTATCCATCAACCTCGAGTATAATCCAGTTATTATTTTTGAAAAACCCTCTTATTTATTCAGATAACGATCTAGAAGTATATAAATCTATATTAAAGCAGACATCAGCACATTTGACTTTAAACGGGAAAAAAATTAAAAAAAGTGGTTTTAAATATAAAGATGTAATAAGTAAATTATTCCCCTCGGGTGGCCGACTATCTATGAAATTACAGAAAAATAACTTAGTGTATTGGGATAATCCGAATGAGTTAGTCGATCGGTTACGATTACTTTTGGCTTCGAAAGCTGCTGGTAATACAGGCATCTCCAATGAAATAATATCTGTTTTCGAAGAACTGCGTGAAGCTGAGCTAATAAAACGAATACCAGATGTCTAAACGTGAAATCGCTATTGAACTACACAAACCGTCACGGAAAAATTTCGTTAGGCGTAGTAAGAGTCAACGCATATGGAAAAAATGATTTATAGCAAGCTGACTTGGTGGAAATGATACCGTATTCGAAAAAAAATAAAGGCTACAAATATATTTTATGTGTAATAGACTTCTTTACTAAATTTGCGTGGGCTGTATCATTAAAATCAAAAACTGGGAAAGAAGTCACAAACGCAATGTCTAAAATATTACTAAATCGCTCACCGAAACTTTTATAACTCGATAATGGTAAAGAATTTTACAACACAGCTTTCGATACATTGATGGCTAAATATAATATACATAAATATTCGACGTTAAGCATCATGAAATGTATTGTTGAACGATTTAATCGTACAATAAAAGAAAAAATGTATAGAGAGTTCACTGCACGTGGTTCACATGAATGGGTTTCAATTTTACCAAAGTTGCTTGACGAATACAATAATTCACGAGTCACGACATAGGACTATAGGAATGACACCAGTACAGGCAGATTCCGACCCCGCATCAGTGGTAATAAAACAGTGTAAAATTAATAATGAGAAAAATAAATTCAAAGTTGGTGATAACGTTCGTATCAGTACACAGAAAGGTGTGTTTACAAAAGGTTATTTACCCAATTGGTCAACGGAAATATTCGAGATTATCAAAATAAATAGAACATTACCAGTCACTTATCAGTTACAAGATTATACTGGTAAACCTATAGCTGGCTGTTTTTATTCGAAGGAAATACATAAAACCGAGTACCCAAACGAATACCTGATCGAAAAAGTTATAGGTACGTAAAAAACAAAATCAAAAGCTTGTCAAGTGGCTCGGATTTGATAACACATAATAGTTGGATAAATATTAAATACACGTGATGTTAAAATATAGTTTCAGTCGTTGTATAACTATGAACGTGTTTGGAGGTTCTCAAGCTAGCGAAAATAAAAGAATTGTTTCAGATATTCAATCAAGTAACAAAACAATTATAAATGATATAAAACTTCAACAGAAAGAAATTGATACTTTAAAAAGTAATGTTATTAATCTACATGTAAAGACATAATATTGCTGGATAATAAAATACAGACAAGTAATAATTATGTATCAAATTGTGAAAATCGCATATCAGAGCTGTTTAATAAGTACGCTGAAATTACTACAACAATTGGAGTTGGAGTTACTAGTGAGGACTTTGAACGTATAAATGACGAAATAAACCGTATAACTGGAATATATGCTGAAGATTCTTTACCTAATCATGGGACATATATTTCAGACTTAAATTCACGTTTGAAAAAAATTGAAAATAAATATAATAAGTTAAATTGATTTTTCCGAAATGAATGTAATTTTTGTGTAAAATCATACCTGTTACGATGTTGTCCTCGATCATAGACATTCAATGCATTCTTGGAGCAAAAAATAAATATTTTATTAAAGAATTGTCTATTGTAGATACAGAAATATGGGCGACTCAACACTGGATTTTTAAAAATTCAAAATTATTACAAGACAATAAGAGTCGAAAAACTAACAACACATATAAAATCATTTTTAATTTAACTCACTTTATACGATAATGTCCATGAGCGAGAGAATGAACCTTATCTTCTAAAAACACACCTCTTATCTTCATAACTATTATAAGTTAATTTCATGGTGTTAATCGTCATCAGATTATGATTAAATGAACGGATAGAGACATTTTCTCTATATACATTCAAACTAGCGTCCCTGAACAAACACCGCCGGTGATCCTCGAATGTCTTATGATTCTTAACCACGTGTCCTCGGATACCTTTGGCTTTGATTTTCTCCTTGCCATCGATTTTGTAGACATAAGACTTGGCCCTCAAGGCGCAAAACTCAGTCATTATCTGACCATCTGTTTCGTCGGAAAAGAAACCGGGGACCTTATTGCGCTCACTTATATAACAAGGGTGGTCTTGCGGTAGGTTAGCCGTATCCATTCGATCAAGGAGGATGGGGTTGTTAAACAAGTCCTCGTAAAAATCATCAGTATATATATGATACACCAGCGAATCTAAAAAAAAAATATATATATATTTAATATATAAATATGAGTGTAGCTTATATAATATATAATATGTATAAATAATTTTTTTTATGTGTGTGTGTGTGTGTGTGTGGTTACCTGTGTCAGTATACATAAGGTTGATTTTTTCTCCATAATGTTTCTGCATCACGGTGTAATGATAATCATACATTAAATACTTAGATATATCGAGTACTGCAAAACCTAAATTAAAAAAATAATAAATAAATATGTTTACATAATGTAAAATACTAAATAAGTTAAAATAAATACCTATATATATAGGTTTACAAAAATGAATGATTTTATTTTCCAATGAGACTGCGAAAAGATTGTCGTTGTATGTTGTACAATCTTTGAAAATACTTTTATTAACCAGTTTTTGTAAACGTCTATCACCCACCACTAACTCCATTTTCAGCCTCCTCCTCATAGATTCCATCGTCTTCCCTATAAAACAATAATAAATAAACAGTTTTATTTTTTCAATGTCAAACTTTTAAACTTTAATTAAGTAACATACCAAAGACAGAGTTGTTCATTAGTTTGAAGAACTCATTTTCAAAGGTATTTTTTGCTTTCTTCCTCATCTCGGTATTCATAGTAATATACTCGGCTAACCATGGAGACTGCTTGAATTGTACAACTCTATGCACCCATAATAATAAATACGATAAAACATATGTTATTTGTTTATTTTTAAAAAAAATATTGCTACTTTTTCAACTATTAAACCGTTATTAATAGCTTGCTGGAGATTCCTGTAATAGATTATATAATTTTTTTTCGACTAGTGTCGCCATCAGTTTTTGAACTTTTGAGCCTGTAGGTATAGCGTTTTTAGGAAGAAAAGGTAGGTCGTTATGTATATCATGTAATTCCTTTGAATATACTATATACACCTCATAAATCATTCCTATAGGGGAAGTATCGTCCAAGTCATTCAACCCTATAAGTGACGGTTTAACCCATTCAAAACCACCAATTGGCATATATTCTCCCATCGAATAACCATACAGATTATTACCCATGAATATTTAATATTAATATTAATAAGATAGAAATTAATAAAATAGAAAAAAATAATATTAATTATTATATTAAATATTTATGCTTACAGTCTTGGTAAACCAACCACGATTTTGCTTTCTCAACATCGTAATCGTGGTCTTTCTCATGATTCGCCTTTGTGTATCGCTTACTAGCCTGCACCAATCCCCCACGAATACCTATAAAATTAGAATAATATTATAAAATAAAAAAAAATAAAACTTATAAAATTTATTTATTTTTTTACCTTTTTCAAACATTAACAACATCTTATAGTCTGTCAATAGCTCCAATTTTACCATAGTCTTCTTCAACATGCAATCGAAAGACATTCCCGGGGCTGTGTAGTAAAATGCGGGGTCTATGGTATACACGGAAAAAAATAATTGAATAGATTTTAACAAAATAGTTGTGTTGCTTGCAGTTATATAGTAGCAACTAGAAATTTATAGCTATTACATAAAAAATCGTAATTGCTGTCAATGTGTGATGTTAGAGTTACATACAATGTGTTAAACGTAGTATTGTTAATCTAGCCAAATAATAGTTGAAAATAAGGAACAATTTGTAGGTGTTACAAATTAAATATGTTAGCATAAATTTTTGATAAACCTAACTAAAATCCATGTAGCTTTAATCAAATGAATTTGTTTACACAATAAGAAGTTTGGTTCAATCGATCAAATCCCAAAGTGTTGTAATAGAAAATCTATTATTGTCGTAGGTAATTAGAGAATTGCAGAAGCAACAATATTTTTGTTGCATTTACCGGACGATAGAATTAGTTACTACAACATAACATCATTGATAAAATAGTAGAAATTATATGGTCATAATGTATTTACGTTTACATAATTATTTGTTATTCTCACAAATCACATAGTTAAATAAAGGCTTATTTTGGTTGAAATTACACTATTTCTATGGGTATTCCCAAATGAATGATTAAGATAACCAAAACGCTTGTTACAAATAACCGAACAATTTTGTAGTTTCGACTGGCATTTGGTATCTTTCGATAATCGGTACTTATTGGCTGCTCCGTACTCGTCCTACTGCCATTTATCAACAACCGCGTGTCGTGTTCGATTTTTTTTTTACCAATATTATATTGTTATATGTAGTGTCGATTCGTTTTAATTTATTTTAAACTTAAAAATTTAAACGCTACCTACGCTACGTATTTACGAATGTCGGAACGTTTTATTTTTGTTGAAATTTAGTTTATCAAATAACTTAGTAAGTACAAACAGTATGGCTGATGCAGATGTTTCAGATATGTTAAAGGCTTGGGGTCTTGAATATTATATCGATATATTTGAAGGTAAGTATTATAGATAATATTAAGAACGTTAGCATAGTACCTACATTATAAATTATAATATAATTATGCAAAGATCTATGATTGATTTGATTGCATATTAGTGAATGCAATTTAACCATGGGAAACAGACAGAAACTAGTTTATATAGGCCTATTATGCTATTGCAATGCTTATCTTACCATTCTTACCTATCACTTCACAATAGGTATACAATTTGTCTAATAACATTTAATATTATAATATAATATATATATTTTTTATTATTATTTTTAAAATTTGTATAATACAGAATGATAAATTAAATAACAATTTATTTGTAATTATGTCTAGTATCGTTGCTTGAAATTTAATACACCATTTATTCCACTTATTTTTGACTTACTGTTTTCATAAATATGTAACTGTAAACTTTTATATTATTTATAAAGGAATTAACCGAGGAATTAACTGAGATTGATATTGATCAGCAAACATTCTCATACCAGCAAGAGAGCATAAGACCCATAAATGAAGAATCAAGGATTATAATTGATTTAAAAAATGATACATCTACAGTAGGAACTGTAGTGAGCCAGCAGCTTGTCGAAATAAAGTAGTCAAAATATTTCTAAGTGTTTTATTAAACTGATTGAAAATTATTCTAAGTCCCAATGAACGATTTCTGGTGCAAAGTGACGTGAAGGTGCTTGCGCTAACTCTGGAATAATCACGTCTGCGGGAGTCCTCTTCTGGGCCCCCTTATATAGTCAGTGTACTCTGATCTCCTACCCAGGTCCCTTCTGGCCTATTCGTATCAGGTCATTCGCTTCTCACGCTATTACGCATTTCAGAGGATGCGCGTGCGATGATGACGTCCGGTGACCGTCCGCCCACATGTAGGTGGTCAACCACAAGCGCTGTATCCGAGTTCTCGGAACTCGCGATATGATTTAAAATTATATTACATATGATTGTATGTTTTATGTGTGGGTTAGGTTTGACGTACCATTAAGTTTATTCGTTTCCCTGTACGCGGGTTAGAGTCAAAAGTTGTTTTATTTCTATTGTTTTTCAGGCCTAGGTAACACCCTCTGTGGCATGATGGCCACACACCTCATATTGTTTGGTAGTATGTTCATTCCTACGTCTTTTATTAATATTCATGGGCGATTGTTATCTTAATAGTTAAGCCTACAATGTGTTGCCCCCTTTATATATTATATTATGGGTATAGGACATCAGAGCACGTAGCAGAACTTTGTCAACAACAGAATCAACAGCATCATCTTCTACAGCAACATCACAATCAACATTGCCCTATAATTAAAATTGCAATTCTGAACCGGTAATTAATATTTTTAGAATATATGAGTATGTCAGAAAAGTGTAATTTCTATTTGTTTTAATATCATAATTTCAGTTAGAAAATTTACAAAACTATCTTCAAAGTACTACAGAAGGAAGAGCTCTTTTAGCATTATATAAAGATAGTGGTATATTGGACAATTCAGGCAGACGAAAACTTTGTAATTTACTTGTGAGAAGAGAGCTTGATAATGACCCTGAAAAAATTATATCTAGTCAACGCCTTTTGTCTATTTCTCAAGAAATAATTACTACTTTTACTAGAGAGCATATAAGCACTTACTTTATCCCCTACATAAGTTATGGTAGATATATTCATATAATAAAGTAATTTGAAGTTTATGTGAATTGAAATTATTTTTTTTTTTATTTTACGTAGGTCCAACTTTAAAAAAAGCGGCAAAAGGCAAACTATTGGACTGTTTTAATAACAGGCGTAGAGAATATAAAAAAGCTGGAATAATTACATCAAGACGTTCTAATAGCGGACAGTTCACTATCTTACCACCTGGTTTAAATGTTAATAAATCCACAGGTATGTTAGTTTCTTATAAATATTAACCATAATTATTGTAACAAAGCAGTACCTTTATAGTAAACATTTATTAAATTTAAATAGCCATTGAAAGAAAAGATATTGAAGAGCCCCTAGCTTGGCTGGAAAACTCTTCTGATCCATGGTACATGGTTGAAGATTATTGGAGTATTACAGAATCATATCGAATTCAAGAAGAACTAAGTGCTAAGTGTAAAGGATCGGTTGGTGATTATATGAAAGACTTTCCATGTCTAAAGAAGCCATCTGGGTATACTCTTGTAAGTTACAAAAAATAACTATAATTAATATAAATTGGTCACTAACAAGTTTTAGGTACATCATTGTGGTTGTTGTATAGCAGATTAATTAGAAAGTGCAATTATTTTTAAATTTTAATATTTTATGTTTCAGTTGCTTAAAGACTTCTGTTAAATTTATCCGCAAAATACAGAATGTCTTTATGAACATTTTCCAATTTATAAAGCAAAAATATTAGAGTTAGCTAAAACTGTATCAACTACTTTACGAGATACCACACTTAAGCATATTATTTAAGAGTCCTTAGATTTAGCTTCAGGTATCTTATTTTATATTTATTTATTTTATAATAATTTTGTTCTAATTACCTTATATACATAATATGTGTGTATGTATAATAATTTCAAATGTAATGAACTCAAAATTATGATATGCAGTTTATAATAATGAAACATATTTTACCTATTTTATTTTATTTTTTTTTTAGAAAGTGAAGAAACATCTTCATTGGCAGCATTATTGGTATTACCATTTTGGTTTTCTCCAGTTATTTCAAAAAGAATAAAATGCAATACAGTTTGTTGGAGGCCATCGAAAATCAAAATGCGTGATGGCTTTATTCTTCATATTCGTTCACATGCTGAGTTACAAGAAGCGATAAGTAGACGGAAAGATAAATATGTCAAACTCGGTCTTACATTACAACCTATGGTAATTGTAGTGGGTCCTAAAATTAATGAAATTAGTCAATACTTTGTAATTGTAGATGATACTTTTTATGAGTTACACTCTATAGTATCTGCTGTAGATTGTTGTTTTAAAGTAATACATGCTTTAAACGCAGAATATTCAACTGAATGTTTACCGATATGGACTTTTATTCAGAAAGCTTTTTATAAAATCAAAACTAATTACGACACAGAATATGTAACTTTAAATTCTTTGATTAGCGATCTAGGAATACATGAATAACTATACATTTTCTTAAATATTTTGCCACTGTATTATTTATATCATTTATTTTATTTAAAATAAATAAATTTGATTTAAATTTTTACCATAAATATGCCGATTTGTTTTATATGTAAGCAACACTTGTCATCCATTAAAAATTAAAAAAAACATTTTCAATTTAAACATTCAACACATGACTTTTCTATGTATATATGTGCTGAAAATGATTGTAACCGTTCTTTCCATTTGCTTAATTCTTTTAAAAAACATTTATCTACTCATATGAGTGAAACTGTATCTAATGTTAGCACTTCACTTGTAAATAGTTTCTCATCAATAGTTGTAAATAATTGTAATATAGTTTCCAATTGTATAGTTCCAGTCAACAATACATTCTTTAACTTTTCGGCGTCGGATATATTGACAGGTTTTAATAACCAATCGGTTATAGAAAATCATTATTGTACTCTTATGGCATCATTATACTCAAATCCTCAAGTTCCCCGAAATGTTGTACAAACGGTAGTTAAAGGTATAATGGTATTGTGGGAGGTATAAAAAACTCATTGATAAATACAACTTCACAATTACTCACAGATGACAATATATCTACTAACATTTTTGAAAGTTTAAATTTAAAAATAAATAATATTGATAACAGTTTTAAATGTTTTAGTACCGAATACAAACGTATAAAATATTACACAGATCTTGGCACATATATTTTGCCACAAGAAATTACTATAGGTGAACGGATAAATGAAAATATAAATATAAATTGTTTTACTGTTACTCCAACTAATTGCACTGAACAGTTAATTCCTCTCCGTAAAGTTTTAAAAAAGTTTTTCGAATTAAAAAATATATTAGTGGATACTTTGGAGTATATGAATAAAATTAAAAGTTATGACACAATTTTTGTTAATTTTATTTAGGGTAGTATTTGGCAAAAAAATTAAGTAACCATGAAAATCAAGTTGTTTTACCAATTTTTTTATTTTTCGACGACTATGAGGTGGGAAATCCTTTAGGAAGTAAATCTGGTGTACATAAACTGGGGGCTGTTTATATGACTCTTCCTACAATACCTAACCATCACCAATCTTCTCTTAAAAATATTTTTTTAGCTTTATTATTTCATTCAAGTGATAGGCAGAAGTTTGGTAATAATATAATATTTAGGCCACTTATTGACGAGCTAAATTTTTTGAGAGACAATGGTATTGATATTGAAATTCCTATGTTCAAAGGAAATATTAAATTTGAGTTAGCAATTATTTTAGGAGATAATTTGGGCATACATAATATAACAGGTTTTGTAGAGTTTTTCAGCCAATTATCCATGTCGCATATATAAAGTTAGAAAAGAAGTCATGAAAAAACAATGCTATGCTGACGAATCTCTGTTGAGGACTGTAGAACAGTACAATATAGATGTGTTGGAAGTGGATATTAGCAATACTGGGATTTCAGAATCGTGTGTTTGGCATGATGTACAAGTTTTTCAGGTTTTGGATCAAACAGGGGTTGATATAATATATGATTTCCTTGAAGGCGTTTGTAAATATGATTTATCATTTTTAATTTCTTATTATGTCCTTGAATTAAAAATGTTTTCTTTACAAGTCCTTAACGAAAGAATATTATATTTTGATTTTGGCCCAGACAAAGGGAGCAAGCCATACTAAGTATGGAACATATAAAAAAATCATCAGTTAAACTTTCTGCATCAGAGATGGTGTCTCTTGTCAGATATTTTGGTTTGATAGTAGGCGATTTTATTCCTCAGAATGATCCTGTATGGGAACTTTATATTTTGATGAGAAAAATTTTTGATTTTCTAATTTCAACTTCATTTCAAAAAGGTTGCTCTGACTTACTGCAAACATTTGTAGCAGAGCATAATGAACTATATCTGAAGTATAGTAAATCTTATCTAAAACCAAAATTTCATTATTTACTACATTATCTTTCTATGATGGACAAATTTGGCCCTTTAATTTTATTATGGTCAATGAGGTTTGAAGCAAAGCATCGCATGTCTAAAATAGCTGCAAACACTTCAAGTAGTCGTCTAAATATTTGCAAAACTCTTGCTATTCGACATCAATTACAGCTTAATGAAATATTTATTTAAGGATCACTAGGTGATGAAATTGAATTTGGTCCCTTAATAGAAATTAATATAAATTAATAATTCATTAATAATATTAATAGTATTATTAATGAAATTAATCAATATATTAAAATCAATTTAATAAAACCATTAGTTAAATATCCATGGATTACTGTAAAAGGAATTAAATATCAACCTAAAATGGTATTAACATTAGATGTTTATGAAAATAATTACCCAAAGTTTGGTTTAATAAATAATATTTTTGTTTGTAATGATAAGCATATCATATTCCAATGTGCACAACTTAACACTACTGTATTTAATGAACATTTCTTTTCATTTGAAGTTGGTAAAGAAAATGGTCCTACAATTTGTATTTTATATGATTCTTTACCATCATTTATTCCTAACAATATTAATGTCATATCAAATGGTAAAAGATATGTAACTGTTCGAAGTGGCCTTTAAAATATATTTTATTGTATAACATTTTTTTTTTAAATATATTTTATTTATTTTTGAATCTAGGTCGAGTGTTAGAAAGTCATGTGTCATAATGTCGAGCGTCATAAAATCAGCTATTATAAAATTGTATGTTATAAAAGAAATTTCTCATAAACGTCATTTGTTATAATTTTTTTTATATATAAATAATCATTTTTTAGATGACGATTTAATTTAATTTAAAAAATGACATACCAAATATCATATAAAAATAATTAATAATTCAAAGTTTAAAATTTAAAATAATACGATATAAATAAAATATAATAATTAAATTTAAGTAAATCTAAAATTTTAAATTAGAGGCGATAGCTCTTAAAAATTCACTAATGTCATACTCAGGATTTTCTTCTAATCTTTTACAAATATTTTGTAGTCGAATGTTATGATTACTTATTTTTTTTTTGAGTTGCTGAGTTTGTAATGAGGTGTTCTATGATGACTTCTGTTTCTTTTTGCTCCTTCTGTATGCCTCGGATAAATTTGTACAGACCTTAAACAAGATTTTTAATTTTTATTACTTTCCAATAATTAGGTAGTAGTTAAAACTAATATAAATACCAGAGTGTGATGTAAGAAGCCGGTGAATTTTATTATGCCAACCTTCCGCAGAGTTTGATGTTCTAGGAATTCCGGTTAATGTCCTTGAAGAGACAGACCACATTTCAGGAAGGAATATAGGTTCATGTCTTTTTGGTGTTCTATTATTTCGATACCGCATTTTCATTTTACCAAGTATATAATTTTCCTCGAAATATGATAAAAGTAGCTGTTCATTTTCGTCATTGCTAAATTCCAATTTTAGATTATTCCAAACGTCCTTTACCAAATTTACAGGAAGAAATGCCAATGCTGGTATTCTTCGAGACAGTAGATTGAATTTATCGTCATTTTGATACTTATTGCTGAGACCAACGTTTTGGATTTTTCTGTAAATAGATTGTGTAAAATGAAAAAAACACGCTGAATGTATTGCAAAATTGAATACTTCATTAATGGCATTTATTGACGCTAACTCAAAATCGGTAATTATTTCCTAATTCAAATTCTCTTTCAAATCTATTCCGTTTTCAAATGCAAAGTTATTAATATTTGTAAACAACTGGATGTATAAATCTTCATCTTTGGAAGTCATCAATGCATAAACTAATGGGACAACAGTTTTGTTATTTCCTCTTTCAACTGACTCGTGTATAACAAATAATTGATTAAACAATGAAGGACAGGATTTAAATGTACCATCCATTACCCAAAATGATGCGCTTTTTAAAAGTAAACAATTTTCAACTGTAGTAAATATCATAACAAAATCAGTGTCCCTATGAAATGATTTTATTAAAAATAATTTGTTATCCAATGTATGTATAAGGATTTTGGGTACAGCAATTTCATTAATCGATTTTGGCTCACTACATGTGTGACCCATCTTCGACGTTTTATCAAACATCTCGTCGAATTTTTAGAAATTTGTGATGCAATAGATACAGATGTGGACATTATCGACTCTTGATAAATTTTAGATGTAGTATCATTTGTTTCATCAGCTTTTCTTTTGTTACCTTGTTTGACTTTTTTAATTTGTAAATATTGTGGGTCTGGCCCATGAGAATGGTCATTTATTGAAAAAGACTTACCTTTTGGATCAATAATATGAATATTATTTTTGAAAATCGTCTGTATACGAGCTCCACATCGACAAATCCAATAGAACACAAGATTATCATCAGTTTTTCTTTGATATTGTCTATTGTATATGTATAAATAGCCATTTTTGTCCAACGTATCACGCTTTTCATGAATGGATGGAGTGACGGTCAAAATTAATTCCATTTTCGTAAAAAAAACTAAATAGTTTAGGTACTCGTGTTGTGTCTAGTTTAATATTTTAATTTCGTAAATTTTTAGTTTAGACTGTTCAAATGCTATACTGTAATAACTTCAATATAAATAGTAAGTAATTTGAGAACGTATTTCGTATTTTATCGTATTTCGATAAAATGTTATTAAAACGATAAGAAATAATACCTTTGGTTAAAAGATTAATTTGACCCGATAAATATAACACAAATAATTTCGATGGAATTTTTATTTATTCAATTTTAGAATTGTTTATAACAGATGACGTTTATGAGAAATAATTTTATAACATATGATTTTTATGATACCTGAGTTTATGACACTTGACTTTCGAACACTTGACACGGTACCCTATGTTATATATAAAATACAGGTTATGAGGGGGAAATCTACCCCCCTTAATTATGCCCTGAGAAAGTAAATACAACCAACCATTAGTTGTAGTAAACACATACTTGGTTTTGTAGTTGCTACAAAGTGATCAGTTATTGGTATAACATTTCAGGTTGTATTTACAAAATAACATTGCTGTTACTCACATTGTGACATCTCGAGTCCGATTGCTCCTGACTCGAGATTCATGTGGTCGAATCTTGGTCGCCAACCACGAGCCGAGACTCGAAAAGGTCGGAGCGTCGTGGATTTTTTCGTTTATAATAACTTCGTTATCCAGGAATGAGGAAACCAACAATAATAATAATAAAAAAAAAACCATAACACACGGTTTGGGTAGGAGAACACTAAGTATTTTATTTTTAAGGTAGGCGCCGAGAAAGCCATTGGCATAAAACTCGGACAGAAATAAATATAATGGCACACCGTAATAATAATAATATAAATAATTTGCCGATATGGCAATAATAATATAAATTTGCCAATAGGGCAATAATAATATACACTTGCCAATAGTGCAATAATAATATAATCATATAATAATATAATAATATGACATATAGGGATACCGGCCACGGTGTTGAGTATATAATATGTACAAATTTGGGTACGTTACCACTATGCCCCCATGATATGTGCCGGCCGATGACGCTCCGGCGATCGTGACGCTCTACTCCTCCAACATTGTGGTGTTCGGGCGTATGGTAAGAGAACAACTAAAAAAAACATGTCGTTCGTCGGCTTAGTCGTTCACAAAACGCATGAAACAGACGACGGGTGACAGAGACAGTAGAAGGGGAAGACAGAGTGAGAGCATGTGGAGACGTAAATTAATCGACCGATATCCCGATTTACATAATTAGGTGGCGTGGCCGAGCTATGGAGGTGTGAGAGGGGGGCGTGTGTGCGTTTGTCGCACCGGCAGGTATTGTCGTCGATCGGCGGACTTGGACCCACGGCATAAAGTCGGCTCTCGCACGCACGCGCAACATTTGTATCGCTACAGCCTAATAATGTAAATAAATACGAATTGTCAAATGGTCACCCCACCCTGATCGTCACAGAAACCCCCCTGTAGAAGTTGGTACACGTGGGAACAAACTTCTACACTGGAAAACAGAACATGGTATGGGTGACGTGTTTGACTATGACGATAGTATGCGTTGGGGGACCTCGGTTATTGCATCCGGTAGAGATGGACCTTGTCCGGGTGTGATGTACCGACGCAAGTGGATTATATTATAGGTCCCTATAACCTGGTTTGTTTCTGCTTCAGCTACCGTATACGCATTTTGTGATGAAACGTATACAATTACATAGGGTCCTTGATACAACAAAAAGAATTTGTGGATTTGCTTATCGACCGCAGAACTCAAACGATGTGTTCGTACCAACACACGATCTCCGATATCATACTTTATTACTCGACCCTGCTTATCATGACGTAAACGCCGTCGCTCGGCGTGGGACTGTTGCACCTCACGGGCCAAGATCATTTTTGTCTGCTGAGATACTGCGACCCGGGGTGGAAATGAGACTACAGCACTAAACGGGTTGTATCGGTCGATGGTGAGGAATAATTCTTGCGGCGTATAGCCTGTCGCTTCGTGCACGGTGTTGTTCAGTACCCATTCAATGTATCCAAGGTGCCTTGGCCACTCGGCATGGTCTTGGTTGCAGTATGTTCGGAACATTCTACCGAGTTCTCGCATCACTCTTTCAGCCGGGTTCGACTGAGGATGGTATACTGAAGTCAGCGTTGGAGGAATTCCTCTTCCTCGAAGGCGGTTCTGCCAGACCTTGCTGGTGAACTGGGCACCGTGATCGGACACTACACACCTTGGATTACCGTATGCGGCGACGTAATCGTTGATCATCCGATTCGTAACCGTGACTGCAGTGGCCTTCTTTATGGCGTACAAGCGAACATACCGAGAAAAATTATCTAATACCACGAAGACGTATCTTACGTTATTCCAACCCTGAGGAAGTGGTCCGTACAAATCAACCAGGACACGACCAAGGGGAACGTCGGCAAGGACAGACTTCAGCTCACCTTCTTGGCGTTGAGTTGACGCCTTGGTTCGTTGACATAGATCACACGCGCGTATCACCGATCGTACACGGGTTTGAAGGTGCTTGAAAAAACAGAAATCTCGAATAGCTTGAGTACATTTCTTTGGCCCTACGTGTCCAAAATGGTGATGAACCGAAACGATGAGTTCATCGATGCGATGGTTTGGGACACAGACCAACCACTGGTCGCTACTTGCGTGCCGACGATAGAAAAGGACACCTTCAACAATACAGTAGTAATGACTTTGAGGCCAGGCCTCTGGACCGTCTCCGTTGAGGAGATCGATAATCTTACTCAATGGTGGGTCGTCTTTTTGCGAGGACAAAATAGCTTGGAAACATGGTAGTTGTCGATCGCGTTCTTTACGAACACTTATAGGAGTGGTTAAGAGAATACTGGGACCACTTAGTAACCGGGATTCCTCTGCATTCCGTCCTACTGGGTTTCGCGATAGCGCATCCATGATATTATCAGGCCCGGGAATATAGATAATACGTAAATCGAATTGTTGCAAAAGTAGTGTCCAACGAGTAAGACGCGCGTTCCTCAGACGACACTGGAAAAGGAACGTTAACGCTTGGTGGTCCGTGAGCACCTGAACAGGATATCCCAAAATAAATACGCGGAACTTTTCACAAGCGAAAACCACCGACAATAGTTCTAATTCAGTAATGGAGTAATTCCGTTCCGCGGAATTTAGGGTTCGGCTGGCGAACAAAATCGTTCGGCGTTCGCCGTCAGATGTAAGTTGGAACAGCTCGGCTCCCAATCCGAGTTTACTGGCATCGGTCTGCAAGTAAAATACCTGATCGAACAAGGGGTGCGATAGGTACTGTTCGGTGAACGATTGCTTCACGCATTCAAACATTTCAAGCTCCTCTTCTCCAAACTTCCACGGCACACCTTGCTTAATGAGATTGACCAAAGGAGCAATTAACGAAGCGTGATGATCGGCAAACTTCCGGTAGAAATTGCAGAAACCAATGAACGACTGCAATTCTTTTTTAGTACGTGGCTTTGGAAAGCTGCGGATGGCCATGAGCTTTTCGGGGTCCATGGACATTCCGGACGAACTAATAATATGGCCCAGAAACTTGATCTGTTTTTTAACGAATTCACACTTAGTTAGCTTTAGCGTCATGCCCGACACGGCGATTTTCCGGAAGAGAATACGGAGGCGTTGGAGGTGTTCGTTGAAACTGGTTGAGGATACTAGTAGATCGTCGACGTAGATGTGTAGATCATTCATCTTGTCTTCACAGTCTGGGAGCGATACATTTAGGACGGCTTCGAGAGCGTGACCAAACGCGGTATTGGAGATGTTCAAACCGAACGGGACGACGGTGAACTGATATGTCCGACCATCGTAAACAAATGCTGTGTATTTACGGACCTCCTGGTGTAACGACACTTGCCAGTATCCTGCAGTAAAATCGACACTGGAGAATATAGACTTTCCACCAAAACGTGCAAGTAGTTCATCGAGAGGCGGAGATGAGTCGCGCATTGGTAGAATAACTTTGTTGATGCGGCGAGCATCCAAACATAGTCGTACAGACCCATCGGCTTTTCCTACACAGATGATTGGTTACTGTAGGGTGATGAACATCGTTCAACCACCCCCCAATCCAGCATCCTTTGGAGTTCCTTCTCTACCGCGGGTCGTCTGGCGAAAGGTACCGGGTATGGCCGAATCTTGAATGGCACATCTTCGGACACAGTGAAACGGCACGTGTATAGCTTGTTGAGTCCTGGCCGGTCACTGAAAATATTATTGAATTCCTGGAGAAGACATAATAGACCTTTTCGTTGTTCGACTGTAATCTCCGCATTATTGGCCATATGTTCGTTGATCCAACTTGGTAGTGGATCTCCGGGGCATGCGTGGTCGCTAATACAATTAATTTCCAAATTCCGGGGTGGTGATGAAAACCTGTCCAAACTGTCCATACTACATAGGCAATGTTCCAATCCAGTGGGCACCACGTGTTCGGTGGTATAATGGACATCGAGACGGGTGATTTGCGCAGCTGGAATCGCTCCATCGTCGCCTTGAAATAGACATTCTTTTCCCCATTGCGGAAATTTGATACATCGCTTAGAGTAGTCCAGAACAACTCCGTATTTAGAAAGCCAGTCATCTCCGAGGATGATGGGGGTAGCAAGGTGTGGGACAACGAGGAAAACACCTGGGGCATCCTTTCCAAACAACACCAGTGGCATGAACACTTGTTTCGTGATTTTCTTACTTCGCCCGCGCACAGCCGTTGAAATAGTAACTCCGGTTACAGGCAAGATGGACAAAAGCTTAGAAGTAAGAGACCGGTTCTTGATGGTGGCAAAAAATTCTTCGGATATAGCCAAAACCGATGCCCCAGAATCGAGCAGGGCAGAACCTGACACACCACACACTTCGACGGGAATTTCTGGTCGGTGTGGAACATGTCCTGGGAATTCATTTGAGTCGGTGATAGGTGGATGGCACTCGGATGACAATCCAGTCTCGTCAGGTGCCGTATTCACTGGCGAGACTGTGGCTCGTTTCCCGAAACGTTCAGCTGATGAATCGGTTCTTCGTTTGGAGCCGGTGGACGGTGGTAATTTTGAGAACCTCGATTCGGACCGTTTCGGTAGTTGTTTCGATTGTTATGACGTGGCTGATATCCTCCCCGTCCGTGAGAATCCCGTGATGGCTGGTCATTGTTCCGTGCGGGTTGAGTTGGGCCGTTGTTTGACTGGCGGGGACTCGGACCCTCGCAGAAAGACGTTGATTCCTCGATCTCTGTCAGTACTGATAATAAGGCGTTCGTCGTTTGGGGACCGCGACCACGGATGGCCATTCCCAAATTGGACGGATAATGCTGTATGATTATGCCAACAAGATCAAATTGGTCGATGGGGGGAGATAAGTATTTAGCTTTAGCAATCCAAGTCATAGCATGAGTATTGATCCCCACTGGTGAACGGTATTGATAGGGTTGAAAAATTTCATTCCGGATTTTTCTCTGTGTGGCTGCAGACCAGAACTGCTGGCGGAACAACTTCTTCACATCCTCATAGGTGGTTGGAACAGGCATGAGCGAATCAAACCATACTCGGGAACCTCTGGTCAACCGCCGTTGAAACAGTTCAATACGTTGATCGTCGTGTGGACAATTGTATAAAAAATATTGGTCCAACTGAGATAAGAACTTCTCTGGGTGCACATCTTGCCGGTGGCCAGTAAACTCGGACACTACATCAGTAAAACGTTCCAATTGACTAACGGACGTAGACATATTAGACTGTCCGCACAGATTTAATAATGGTCGAGAGTCATTGATATGGGCCTCCGTCGAATTGTATATCGGCTGGAATGATTGCGCTTGAGATGTAGAGTGGGTCAGAGGTATCTTTAAATCGGATTGTATTTGTTTCACAGTTTCCTTAAGGAATTCGACGTCAGCGTGGATCTTTGCTACACTCTCATCGGATTTAGTATATGCAGTTCGTTGGTCGATGAAGTTGCGGTGAAGAGTGGCGATATTTTTTTCAGTCTTATCTACTCGCAACTCAACGGCATCTTGTCGTTTGGTAAACCCACTAAATTGATTTTCCAGGCGGTCAAATCGTTGTGCATGATCGCTGGCATGACCATTCATAATAGCGATAATATCGGCAAGGGTAGGTTCAACTTTGGTAGGCTGCAGAAGGACATTCCCTGTTGCCATCACAGCTTGGGACACCGTGGTTACAGGTTTAATTGGTGTATCCGATTTTGTAGTTGGTGGTGACATCGTATTGGTCACAGGCTGGAGAAGGCGGTCAATTAGACGATCTGGAGGGCGCGTATCTCGTTTACCTGCAGAGTACATAAACAGTATGCACGAAAAATCAAACAATTGAAATAAGAGATGACAACAACTCAATGAACTGAATCGCTCATTCACAATACAGGTTCCAACAGGAAGTTTGAAAAAAAAAAAAAACGAATAAATATTTATCTGCTAGAACTTAGGCTCAGAAAGTGCAGGTGAAAATGATAGGTCGTAAGACAGACAATGTCAGTATATATTACGGAAAATAAATTTACTATACTATATCAATGAAAATCTTCACCGGAACGTCGGGACGACACATAGGAACATAACAGTAGGCGGGCAAATATATTTGAAAGTCACCGTGGCGCGGTACATAGTTTTAAATATCTGAATAAAACAAGATGAAAATTACTAAAAAAAAAAAAACTGTAGAATAATTTATCATTCATAACAAATAACAATAACGAAAACGCATAATCACATCGACAGATATGATACAATATACAGCAACAGACAAATTTGTTGATGAAACTAAATTGATTCAAAGACACATTGGTCGACAGAGCCGATAATATAAACAAAAAATAATTGAAAATAATTCACCAAGAACATAATAAAATAGTGTACCTCAAATTTCCAAACAACACGGTCAACGTGGTTGCAACCACAAATTTAAATAATAAAAATAATAACCATTACGTAAAATTAAATGAATGTGGTGTTATGCACCACATCAAGTGTTAATACACTCCCACTAGGTGGGCACACTACGCTCGATGGCGAGATACGAGATAACAATACGTACGCGGGACGCATTAACGAAAACACAGACGTGTGACAACCTATAGTGCGTGTGCGTGCGAGAGCCGACCTCGCCGTGGGGTACATCTTATGGGCAGCTTAAAACTAAAATCATCAGTGTGTGTACGGGCCTAGCAGGCAAAATATGCATCGTCTTGGTCTACCAACCGAAATCTAACGATTGAATAAAAAAAAAAAAAAAAACTACTCGCAACTTATTTTAAAATTTAATATTGGAATAATACATCATCGTCTTTATAATATTAAACGATTTACGTGCGCGAGGCGTCATACGGCGTATACGGAATGGCCATCGTAACGATACGTATGCCGGGCAGGCAGCAAAAACAAAACAATTGAATAATATTTATATTTACATATTACACCGGTTGCTGTTCAGCGAAAACCAGTCGGGAAAAAAAATTAAACGATGAGCTTATTCGAACGAGATGATAATAATATTATGTGCGTTACGTAGACAACGTTAGAGAGGGAATGGGGAACGTTCGCACGGCCGTGCCGGAACGACACGCACCCAAATATTGATAACGAACGTTAGACGGCGGTAGACCGATAACTGATACGTTAAAGTTGCGTACGGTTACATCATCAAACCTGATAGAGGGAACGAGACATATATACAGGCACACACACTTACGTGTACAGAAATATACCTTAAAATAAAACTTATAACTAGCCGCCGACTAAGATCTAACGCGATGACGACCAACCCCTCCGGTGATCGTGACGTTTGACATCTCCATGACATCCGCAACGGCAATCGCGGTGATGGCGGAATACGGCACACACACTAACAGCCTCAGGTCCCTCCATAGCCACGGGCGCACAGCACAAATCAATTCACGTACATTATGTCGGACACAATACATGGGTTGTTACCAGGGCATTCCTGAAAATACACGCAGGCAACAGTGGTTCTTGGACAGTATACTATTTACATACATGGCCGGTAGTTCCCTAAACGTATTATATAGGTGCAATACCATCTATACACGTACAACATCATGTCTTTGTCCAATTTAGAACTTTTAGAACCATGTTTACTTAAACCCGTAGTAATGCAAACATTGTAATATATGTACACGCGATGTGTCTTGTACTTCCTAGGTGTTATGTTTTTTTTTTTTTTTTTAAATTAATTATAGTCATAATTAAATCCTGGCAAGGTCGCCATCTGTGACATCTCGAGTCCGATTGCTCCTGACTCGAGATTCATGTGGTCGAATCTTGGTCGCCAACCACGAGCCGAGACTCGAAAAGGTCGGAGCGTCGTGGATTTTTTCGTTTATAATAACTTCGTTATCCAGGAATGAGGAAACCAACAATAATAATAATAAAAAAAAAACCATAACACACGGTTTGGGTAGGAGAACACTAAGTATTTTATTTTTAAGGTAGGCGCCGAGAAAGCCATTGGCATAAAACTCGGACAGAAATAAATATAATGGCACACCGTAATAATAATAATATAAATAATTTGCCGATATGGCAATAATAATATAAATTTGCCAATAGGGCAATAATAATATACACTTGCCAATAGTGCAATAATAATATAATCATATAATAATATAATAATATGACATATAGGGATACCGGCCACGGTGTTGAGTATATAATATGTACAAATTTGGGTACGTTACCACTATGCCCCCATGATATGTGCCGGCCGATGACGCTCCGGCGATCGTGACGCTCTACTCCTCCAACATTGTGGTGTTCGGGCGTATGGTAAGAGAACAACTAAAAAAAACATGTCGTTCGTCGGCTTAGTCGTTCACAAAACGCATGAAACAGACGACGGGTGACAGAGACAGTAGAAGGGGAAGACAGAGTGAGAGCATGTGGAGACGTAAATTAATCGACCGATATCCCGATTTACATAATTAGGTGGCGTGGCCGAGCTATGGAGGTGTGAGAGGGGGGGCGTGTGTGCGTTTGTCGCACCGGCAGGTATTGTCGTCGATCGGCGGACTTGGACCCACGGCATAAAGTCGGCTCTCGCACGCACGCGCAACATTTGTATCGCTACAGCCTAATAATGTAAATAAATACGAATTGTCAAATGGTCACCCCACCCTGATCGTCACAACATATACATTATAATATTTTTGTTGCTACTACCTAGATCTCTGTAGTAAACATACATATCGTTATGTAGTTGCTATAAAACGATTTGTAATCGGTATAGAATTATTCGTTTGTATGAACAAAATGTATTATTGAACCAGTATTACGTTTTATCAAACTACAACAGACTTATAATGTTATAGGAACCAAATACATATAACAAAACACAACTAGTAGCCTTTACATAGAGTTTAGTTAAATTCGGTTGAACCAATCATATGTTGACTGCTACAACCAATATTTTTTTTCCGTGTAAGCTGTCAAGCATACATCCCGAAAGGTTTCGAAAACGTCGGCGAGCAATACCTAGCACATACATTTTTAAGTAAAGATCTGAATATTCTCCTAGTGTCGAATAACCAAAGTTTCGTCATATCTCCGCAGCATGGATAATACTCGTCTTTTTCGATATCGCTCGATAGCGTACTATAAAAGTCTTCTTTTCTCGGTAACCTATCATCGTCTAATTTTCTCCAACTATCCGTATAGTCGTAAGGATACACCCCCTTCCGAATGACGAGCGGCATATCCCCGGCGAAAAAAATGTTTCCCTGTCTCACGAAATTTTTTTAGGTCCGGTGTCACGAGATTTTCAGCCAATCTTTCTAAGCTCGACGCCATGAACCTCATTGTATCGATAAACCGAATAGTGAAGGTACTACTTAAATATTTTGAAAAAGATATAAATTTCTCCTCACTATTTGGAATAACAGAAATAGTCTTAGAGTTATAAGCGAGTTCAGTGATAATGAAATTAGAGTCGTAATTACTTAAATTGTGAAAAAAAAAATGGTACAAATTTAGGTTGCTTTAACGTTAGATTGCATTTAAAACAAAGTGTCTGCCTAAATTTGCACATGTCTTATAGTTTGTTTGGTTTTGAAATTTGTTTGCAATATTGCAAAAAATAATATTAATCATGTGTAAAGAAATATAAAAGACCTACTGTTGTGTACACAAATGTTTTAAAATAAAATGTATATATATTGCAAGGTTTATAGATAATACAGGTTGCCTCAAAGTCACGTAAACAAATCGATCCCCCCGAACCATTCCTTATCTACTGACGTCATTGAAGTATAAAATTCGCGCTGCCATACAACATTACATGGTTTTACTAATATATTTACCTATTACATAACTAAAAATTGTATTGTAATAATGGTTTCGGCCGTGTAAGCTTTTACAATAATATGCCTGAATGTTTAGTTGAATTTTGTTTGTTTTTATTAATTGACGGTTATTATATTATTAATTATTATGTCTTATATGTCTATTGTCTAATGATGTTATATTATTATTTATTATGTATTTATCACTCTAAATCAATGAAATTTGTTAGTTTCCTGATAGACTATTTATTTTGATAGTTATAAGATAAACAACTCAATAAGTTGGTCTTGCCCTCTTGCCCATGGTTGAAATGTACATACCTAATATCATGACGAAAGAACATTATTTCGTCATGCCTAATATATATTTTCAACCATAGTTTTGCCATATAATTGAATCTTGCTATTTGAATTGATTGGTTGAAACTAATTCAAACATTTAAGTAAAAGCTTCAAGATCTTACGTTTGATAATTTTTTAAAAATAACAAAAATCGAAAATTATTTATTAGTAAAACGTAATTTTACACGTGTATTTTTGATTTCAAATTAAAATTAAAACTTTAAACACTCGTAAAATTTTTTAAATTGAATAAATCCTCAAACTTTTTTATAATTATTTTAAGCTTAACTTATGGACAGCATAGTATTACATTTTCAATTCTTAGCTTTTAATAGTAAAATATTTATACATTTTTAACCACTAAATAGTGAAAAATATTCATGATTTTGACGAATTTTAGTCAATATTTGAACTTCAAATGCTAATAAAAAAAAATTGTGCCTATGTATTTTTATAATTTTTGAATGAGAGTTAGAACAAGTTATGTGGACCCTTCTATTAAATTTTCAAGTAATTTGTCTAAGCTAAATTTTTTTTATCAACATTTATAAAAAAAAAAATAAAAAAAAATGATTATTTCAAATGCCTATAAATAGCTCAAAAAAAGTCAAAATGTATTGAAAATCAAGTCACGTAAAGAAAATGGTATTCTAATTAACTGGTAAGATTTTCAATTATTTACTACTTTAACCGTTTGTATAACAACAAATATCAAAAATCGTTTGAGGCTAAACCGTTATTTAACGCGGTTTTGTAAAAATTTAAATTTCAAACACTCATAAAAATTTTTTGTCTGAATCCGGTAGAGTTTTTTTTACAGATATTTGAAGAAAAATGTATGTAGAACCTTGTACAACATTTTCAAAACCTAGTTATAAAAGAAAAAAATTTTACGATTTTTCAACCACAAAATTACTTGCAAATTTTTGCAATTTTGACAAATTTCGTATAAATTCGAACTTTAAGCACTTATAAAAAAAAATTGTGACTAACGATTTCGGATTTTTATTTTATCACTTTAAGATCAACTTATAAGAAACCTTGTATTAAATTTTCAAGATTTTCTGGCCGGCCAAAAAATATTTATCGTTATTTAAAAAAAAAATACTTAGAAAAATTGAAAATGTCAATTGTCTATAAATAGCTCAAAAAAATTCAAAATTCAAAATTCTTTGAAAATTTAACTGTGTATGGAGAACGCTAATATAAACTTTTTGTGAAAATTTCAAGTATTTACATCGATTAGTTTTTTAGTTATAGCAAAATAAAAAATTCGATTTTTTTGAAAACTGTTGGAAAATTTTTACTTTTGACCTGTATAATGCACCAAGGATATCTACTTTGCCATCGGAAACCACCCCCAAAGTTTGAAATTGAAGCATTAATTCGACTAGTTATGCTGTACACAGACACAAAAAAAAACACACACCATTGTAAAATTAATACATTCATCACTCCGTTCAGAATCTAAAAATAAAAACAACATTAACTAGGTATTATTTATAAAATTTGATAGTAAATTTTAAAATTTAGTCACTTGACACTTAAAAATTGTTTGCACTAAGTTTCCCAAATTTTATCTATATTTAATAGATGATAGAATAATATGAGTAATAAAGTATTTATTAAAATTAGTTTTTTTTTTTTAGCTTTTAATCTTAGTTTATAATTTGTAATTAGATATTATAATATTTGAATGAGACCAAAATTGTATTAAAAAACTAACAAGTAACAAGTCAACAATAAATTATTAATAATCAAAAAGTCAGAGTGTAAGACTATTCATAGTTTATTTATAATCCTTTATACGGTTAAACGGTTTGTATACTTCAATGACGTCATGACATCATCTTCTCCCACTCCCAATTTTTCATAATTTCTACATGAGGCAACCTGTATAATCTATAAACCTTGTATATATTGTAGATAATTAAGATAAGAAAATTAATAAACAATTTACATCATTATAATATATATACTATATTATGTATTATAAATGAAAATTAAACTTAACATCAGTTACCAATACAATACATACAATATTAGTAAAATATGTAAAATATATTTAAGTATTTGTATTGTTTGTTTACAATTTTAATTTTTTAATATTGTTCATAGCAGTAATACAATAATAAAAAATAAATAAATATTAACATTGTATATTTGATAGACATTTTTAACATACACAAAATTATGACATAGGTAAAGTATAATATTATGTAATTGTAGATAATTATTAAGTAAATTAATAAACTAATAATAATACACAAACAAAATGCTGTACATAGCATGTAGCAACAGTTTGGTCAACAGTTTGCTTTGGATACAAATTAATACAAAGATATTATTATCTTTAATAATAGTAATTTTAAATGTATTTACCTATTACCTATGTAATTATTGTGGTTTGTATACAAATTTTATATATTTTCACAATTCTTACAATTTATTATTTTTATGAAATACACAGTTATAAATTATTTATTTGAATATATTTTTTTTTGTATAAATAACAATCGATAACAAAACAAATATAAATATGGATATAAAACAATTAATAATAGACTAATTATAATTAGGACAATATTCTGAATAAAGTATATATTGTATATTATAATATGTGGAAGATAATCACAGTCTCTCAATTTAGGACTTAATATATGAATACATCAGACTTTATATAATCCTAGAACCCTTGATAATAATATAACATACTGTTACCCGGTAAGATAATATAATAAAATACAATAAATTGTTACAATAGTTCACACGCATCCGACAGTACAGCGAATTGATACCCAGGATGATAAAATAATAAACGAGAATACTTCGACAGTAGGTACAACGAATTACTACCCAGGAGTTCACCAACATCCGACAGTACAGCGAACTGATACCCAGAATGATAAAATAATAAAAGATAATACTCCGACAGTACAACGAGTTGCTACCCAGGAGTTCACCAACATCCGACAGTACAGCGAACTGATACCCAGAATAATAATATAATAATAGACAATACTCCGACAGTACAACGAGTTGCTACCCAGGAGTTCACAAACACGACAAATATTATAAAATGAAAAAACTTACGGTGTCCAATTATTCGAGTGTAGGGATATCTAACGGTTGCGGGCACCGTATACGACGGCGGCATCAGTGGGGCAGCGACGGCAGCAACAACGTATGGCGGCGGCAGCAGCAGTAGACGTCGGCGGCGGCTATATCTTGGTTTTTCGGCCAGACAGCCCGACAGTACAACGAATTTTATTGTACCCAGAACTCTGTGCTTACTCTACCAAGTTTAGCGTGAATAGTGATATTTCGGTCAGGCAGCCCGACAGTACAATGAATTGTACCCAGAGCTCTGACCTACTATATCACTATAGGAAGCAGAAGGCAACTTTTACGACTGTCTGCCGGGTACTTATATGTACTTTCTGATCCGTAAACCCTATGTAATATGTATGGTCAAGTGTGTGTTTTTGTATTATTCTTTTACTGATATTATATATCTATCATATCTCGGCGTCTATGTGATTGAAAGTTGTTTGTGTAATTGTTTTGACATATTATACTGATTTTGATTAGGTATGTCATTTAATGAACATTTATGTTCATTAGAGTGCGTCGATATTTGACTCGGCCGACGAGCGCTATCTATTTTGTCGCGGATTCGATGGCTACGTGTCGACGGTCCTCCGCAGTAGTGTCGTGTCGCGGCTGTTGCGGAATAATATTTAACGATAAAGGCAGGTCCGTTACACCATAGATTAAATATACATAGATAGCCCATAGGCATGGGCGGTATGGAAACCGATAATTTAATTGAACAATACGTCTACAGATATAGTTGGGCCACTCTAAGAACGCTACTCTTTCGCGCATCCAAATGACCGAGCTCCGCGGTTTCGTACCCAAATTTCTCCCACTCTACCACCTAGTCGCCGCCGTAAATTCCCCCACTCAGTACGCGGCGACCGGTGGCATAGGTGAGTGGGAGCAACGACGAGGACGCTAGCAGCGACGGTGTCGGCGGCTCGCATTGACGGCGGCCAGTGTTTTGAAGAGTTTAGTGGTGGGAATGCGCGAGAACGGACGAATTTTGGTTGCCGCCCAGTAGCGTTCTTAGAATGGCCCGACTATAGAGCAAATTATTTTGTCAATATAGAATTTCAAAGTTTATATTTTGGCATTCATCATAATGCGTATATACTTTGTCCAGCGAGAGAACACGATGCCGCTCGATCACAATCGGCTCGGTCTGCCGGCTGCGCGTCTAAAAATAAATCAATATTGTATAATTTTATATTAATATCCCAAACACTACGACTTTTAATCAATTTATTATTATGTTATTAGTTAGAATCTATAAACAATTATAGTTCCCGATCACGTTCACAAATAATGTGACAGTGACAACAGCAACTTATGTCACTCATACATTTTTAAATCCTATTTTATTGATTTATTCCACTTGAATTTTATTGTATTGTTCACAATTTAATCATGACAACAAAAGGAAACAAATGTATGTTTTTTGGTTGTGGTAAAAGTAAAAGAACACAAGATAATCTTAAACTATTCCGATTCCCAAAAGATCAAACCAGGGCAAAAGAATGGGTTAAGCAATCAGGTTAGTTAAGTTATATTGTTGTAATTATTAATAATTTGAAAACGTTTATTTTACGGAATAATTTTTTATAACTTAAGATTTTATAAATATATTTAAATTAGTCGTTTGAAATTCAAATTTATATAAAATCCGTCAAAAACACTACCTAACGTTTTCCTATAATTTCGGTTTTAGAAAAATAATACCAGGGACGTAGCTCAGCTATAATTGTGTCGAGTAGGCCTTGACACGGTCCCGCGCAATGGCCGTTTGAATTCAAACGGCATTTGCACGGAAAGCCGCGCAATGACTTCTCTTTTCAACCACCAGTCGACGGCGGACGACACCGACGCGCGACGAACCGCGTCCGGAACGTCGGATCCGAGGAGACCGTGAACCGGTCCGAGGTCTGAGACGTGTCTGACCCACCGCACGGTACGCGGACCGTACGCTTTACGCACCGCCGTACCGTGCCTTCCCTTCAACATAGATAGTTTTTCGAAAACCAATAGTGTATTTGTTGTTTTTTTTTGAAGTGTCATTTTTTTCAACCAAGAGCAATAAAACACCATTTCGTCTTACTATCTTAACCCACTTGTTTTTTTTATTCCTCCATCTCCTTTCCCCTGTGCTCATTCACCGTTCACCAACAACGCCGCTACCTCAACCACCACATCGTGACAGCAAACAGGTACCGCGTCAGCCTCGTTATTGAGTTTGTTACTGTGATAGATGTGTTAAATTTGAGTTCAATAATAAATCATTGTATACGATGAAAAACGAATCTGAATCACGAGACAGTGAGAATGTGAGATACATTTCGTTCAGAATCTAAAATTCACGCGTAAATTAACGAATTACTATTAAACAGTTTTAGATATAAAATAAATAAATAAAATATCCCATAGACTGACAAATCTTCTCCATTCAGAATGGTTTATTGTACACCTATCATTGGGAATTGCGATTGTATTCAAATTAACACATCTATTATAGTGAATAGTGATCTACTCTATAATCGAGGTCCACTCTACCCTGTACCCCTACTGTACAACAGAGCGAGTTCCCGATTTTATTTTTATATAATTATATTGATATTAATTAATACGTATTTTGACGAGTTTTATAAAAATTCTAACTTCAATCGGCTATTTAACCAAATTCGGAATCATATAGCTTGTTGCTTTAAGATGTTGGGAAAAATAATAAAAAAATTTTTTTTTATTTTTTAATCATTTTTTATCATGTGGTATCATATGATACCTAGGTGCAATATTTTAAAGAAAAAAAATTTTTTTTCAAAAATTATTTATATTTTTTTAAAAAGAATTATAAACTTGTATATTTAACATTTAAACATAACTATTATAACATTAGTTAACATTTCTTAAGTTTTCTAAAATATAAAATCCGTTGAAATATTTAAAAAATACAAAACCTGAATAGTTTTTTACTGATCACAAGTATGAATTATCTGTGCATAATAAAAATATAGATCATAAAATAATGAAAGACAAAACAAAATATATTTCTTCAATTAGAACGTCAGTAAAAATTGTGGATTACCTCTGTTCACAGTTCCACAGTATAAAATAATATTATAATAACAAATTTAAACATAAACAAAACAAAACAAACTTTTTTGATAAAAACAGTCAAAATTATGCACCACTTGTAAATAGTAAAACTATAGATAAAATAATGAAATACAAGTTGAAATAAAAACAAAACAAAATTTTTTAGACTACTTGTGCAAAATTATACAATAGATAATAATATTATAATAATACTTTTACTATTCTGTATTTTTTTTTGAAATAATCTTCTTTTTAATTTTAATTTTTTGTTTGGTAACTTTTTTACACTGCAGCGCTGCTTTCTCGATTTTATACAATTATTTTTATTTGGTGGTATCATATGATACCGTTGTGCATGAAGAGGTTAAAGATGTTTTTTTTTTAATTCTTAAGTAATATCTTACTTGCTGATTTGAGTTTCGAACAACTAAATAACCGTCATGTTTGCCATTTGCATTTCAAACCCACGGATTATAATAATATTAATACACAGCAACGACTAAAATCAACTGCAATTCCAATGAATTATGATTCATCCGAATTTAATACATCTCCTGAAACTAATGTTTTAGTAAATGCATTGCCAAACCAAAATTATGATCCTGAATCTCCAAACTTACACGTAAAAACACCACTGAAGACGTATAAAAAAAAATCTCAAAGAACGCCAATTGAATCTCCACATCTTCCGGCTACTTTAAATAAATCTCCGTCTTCACCGATTTTAAACTTTGAATGTTCACCATCAACTAGTTTAATGGTTAAAACGTTTATAGATATGCCTTCTCCTATCAGTACATATACAAATAAAGCAAAAAAGTTATTTTTCCTACCAAATATAGTTTAGAAACGAGCGAAAAAAATTTAAAAGAAATAATAAAAAAAAAATATTTTGTTAAAAAATAAATTAAAAAAATTAAAAAAATTACAAAAAAGGGTTCAAATGTCGAAAAATGATGGAAATTTTCGAAAAACGATATATAATATACACCGTAACAAAACGCGATTACGTAAAGACGTGATAACGGGTCGGGAAAAAATTTAATTTTCTGATTGGTAATTCCTTATGAAACAGGCAGCACATTGGCGGACAAAAGGAAAAGTCTTCACGTTTTATTATATTAGACTAGCGGCCCATGAAACTCACTTTGGGTGAAACTCGGTGTAAGGAATACCCTAGAACGGATGGAAGAGCTTGAAAGAGGAAAGTTTTCAAAAAATGAAGATTTGGCGGTAATAAGTCCGTGGTGTTGGTACCACTGATTGGTAGTGCTGCTAGTATTCTATCGGGATGATGATGATAATAAGGCGGGTGTTGTCGAGAATTGATAAGACGTTCGTGGCGTCGATTGTTTGGCGGTCTCCTTTCGAATGTGAAAAGTTTTTGAAAGTTGAGATTGAGACGTAGACTTTTAAGTGTCTAGCTATCAGCCCTCGACCGATGTAAATTGATACCTGGCTGGGGAATCCGCCTACGGCGGATTGTCTAACCTCCTGGCGTCGAAAGTAGGAAAAAATGTTAAAGTCGAATGTTGTCGTTTGATCGTTGAATAATCAGCAATCTCTTGTTATAATAAATTTATATGCAACTATACCTACCAGGTAAGCGATCCGACGCAATCGGATCGCAGACAATGTTAGCGCATGGGTGAAATATTGTATGTATAATATATTGTATATGTATTGACTATTGAGTGTACAATACCTGTACTCTGACAACGGTATACCAATTAATTACTAATTAATGAGTAATTCACATTAATACAAACTTTACATATGGAAGAAAATCTTAACAATGCATTTATTGTATTTGTATTTAAAATAAAAAATTGTGCTAAGTAAAAATTTATAAAATCTATAATATTGACTTTTTAATGTCTAGTTATCAGTCATCACTGGTATAAATCAGTTTACGTGTAATAAAGCCACTTATGTAGACAATCTAATTGTAACCATAACCATATTGTAATAGTATATACCTAATGTGTATGTAAAAATTAAATATTAAATACTAACATCTGCCAACACACTCATTAATATTATATATTATTATCAAATATAATACACAAACAAAATACATGACTAAATTTGCAATTTACCTATTGTGTTAAAAAAATTAAATAATACATTCAATTTGAATTACATGTATTTTATTAGGTAGATATTATTTTAAACATTAGAAACATAATTAATAATTAGGTAGATATTATATAAAACATTAGAAATATAATTAATTTAAATAATATAATTGTGGAGGTTGTCGAACTATCTCTCCTCAGTGAACAGTCGGGAGCAGCTACATGACTATAAAAATAACCCAACTGTCCATGAAGTACCTACCTAAGAATGTGCGGATCCCTAAGGATTAGGTACTTCAAGTGGCCAAAGCCCGGTGGATCATAAGATCCATGATTGGCCAACGTCCGGTGGATCATAAGACCCATGATCGGTATACAACATTGTATATATATACAGGGTGATTAAGTAAACGTAAAACACTCATTATTTCAAAAAGTATTAACTTTTTTCAATTTTTTTTTTCAAAATTTTTAGTTTTATGCTTTTCTAAAACTATGTAAAATTTTTATTTTTTTCACTTTAATATTTAATAGTGAAATCATTATCAACTTTTGATTTTCAAATGGAAACCTATACTTAAAATGTTATAAAATAGTAGGAATACTTTTTTATGAATTCTAACGTTCAAATTATTATTTTACATTAATTCGTTAGCTAGATATAGCTTTTCAAAGTTGGGCGGTTTTCGGTTTTTATTTCTGAAGACCAGTAGTCACATGGGTAATAAATAATAATAATAGGTACATAATATTTTCACATGTAATAAACTCGTTATCGACTATCGTTCAACACTGTAATGATAATGAACTTTGTAGCTGTAGGATACAAATTAATTGATATAACTAATTTAGATAATAACCTAATTAAAGTTTTGATAAGAAAATAATTAAATGAGTTGGGGACAGTAGTGAGTCGTCCACGGACCAAAGAGTAATATTAAAGTAATATATTACTCTATGCCCCATCACCAATTACACAGCAGCATTCTATTTATACAATGAAATATTTAAATAGTTCAATCTACAACCGTTTTTTTAGCTATTTATTTGCAATTGAAATTTTTGATGTTTCTAATTCTTATAATTTAATACAAGGTTTTATAATAAGTTGCACTTAGCATAGTAAAAAGAAAAAAATCAAAAATTGTTAATCACAATTACGGATATAAAATAAAAAAAAAAAATAAAAGTGGGTAAGTGAGTATCGCTCTGCTGTACATTAGGGGGTGGGATGGATCTCGGACTAGGGAAGGTTAAATTTGAATGCAATGATAGGTATCATTGTACACGAAAAACGATTCTGAACGGAGATGATTTGTCAGTCTAGGATATATTATATTTAAATATTGTCATATATTCTATTATGAAACAAATTCAAACATTTAAGTAAAAGTCTCAAGATTCTACGTTTGTTAATTTTTTAAAAATAACAAAAATCGAAAATTATTTAGTAGTAAAACGTTATTTTATACGTGTATTTTTGATTTCAAATTAAAATTAAAACTATAAAGACTCGTAAAATTTTTTAAATTGAATAATCCTCAAACTTTTTTATTATTATTCTAAGATTAACTTATGGACAGCAGAGAATTAAATTTTCAATTCTTAGCTTTTGATAATAAAATATCTATAAATTTTTAACTACCAAATAGTGAAAAATATTCATGATTTTGACGAATTTTCGTCATTATTTGAACTTCAAATGCTAAAAAAAAAATTGTGCCTATGTATTTTTATAATTTTTGAATGAGAGTTAGAACAAGTTATGTGGACCTTTCAATTAAATTTTCAAGTAATTTGTCCCAGCTAAATTTTTTTTATCAACATTTATAAAAAAAAATTAAAAAAAAATTATTATTTCAAATGCCTATAAATAGATCAAAAAAAGTCAAAATATTTTGAAAATCAAATCACGTAAAAAAAATGGCAATCTAAATAACTGGTAAAATTTTCAAGTATTTACGACTTATACTATTTGAATAACAACATATATCAAAAATCTTTTGAGGCTAAACCGTTATTTAACGTGGTTTTGTAAAAATTTAAATTTCAAACACTCCTAAAAATTTTTCGTCTTAGTCCGGTAGAGTTTTTTTTACAGATATTTGAAGAAAAATGTATGTAGAACCTTGTACAACATTTTCAAAACCTAGTTATAAAAGAAAAAAATTTTACGATTTTTCAACCACAAAATTACTTGCAAATTTTTGCAATTTTGACAAATTTCGTATAAATTCGAAATTTAAGTACTTATAAAAAAAAGTTGTGACTAACGATTTTTAATTTTTTTTAGCTACAATAAGAACAACTCATAAGGAACTTTGTATTAAATTTTCAAGTTTTTTTGGTCATCCAACATTTTTTTATCGCCACTACAAAAAAAAATTCTCATAAAAATCTAAAATTTCAATGATCTATAAATAACTCAAAAAATGTCAAAATTTTTTGAAAATTTAACTGTATATAGACAACACTAACATAAACATTTGGTGAAATTTTCAAGTATTTACAGTGATTAGTTTTCGATTTACAACCATATAAAAAAATCAATTTGGTCGAAAACTGGTTTTGCGTAAAAATTCCCGTTTTTCTATCATTTTTTTTTGTTTTTCTCGATTTTTTTTAAAACTGTTGGAAAATGTTTATTTTTCACCTTTATAACGCACCAAGGATATCCACTTTGCCATCGTAAACCACCCCCAAATTTTGAAATTGAAGCATTATTTCGACTAGTTATGCTGTACACAGACGCAAAAAAAGAAAAAAGAAAAAAAAAAGAAAAACACATCATTGTTAAATCAATACATTCATCACTCCGTTCAGAATCTAAAATATAAGGATAATAAATATTTAAAAATATAATTTTTTAATAAAAACGTAGTCTTTTTAACGACTTGAAACTGTGTAAATGTAAAAAATGTTTTCAAAAACATGATTACTTTTTGAAATAATGAGTGTTTTACGCTTAAATGCTTAATCAATCACCCCGTAGACATATGAAATGTATACCATATGTATAATAAATTTACCAATTAGGTACTATACTTGATAAAATTTCCAAAATATTTTGACTTGTCTCTAGTTGATTACGAACATTTAAAATTTAAAAATTTAAGAGCCGCGGAGTAATGAATGTATTGGTATTACAATTATGTGTTTTATTTTTTTTTGTTTGGGAGGACAAAATTTTAATTTCTTTATAGTACCTATTCAAAAACGCCCAAAAAAAACAAACTAAAAATTAAGAAAAAATAGGAATTTTATAGGAACTCTAAAACAAATTATCGTAAACACATCAATTAATGTTCAATAAATGTTTATACTAACCTTTTCTATACCTACATTAAACTTTTTTAAAAATATTTTGATTTGTTATAATATTAAAAATCCAGCCATTATTTTTATAAGCATTTCAAGTTAAAAAAAGCGGGTAATTGGGTATGAGAGTTAGAACAAGTTATGTGGACCCTTCAATTAAATTTTCAAGTAATTTCTCCCAGCTAAATTTTTTTAATCAACATTTATAAAAAAAAAAATAAAAAAAATTGATTATTTCAAATACCTATAAATAGCTCAAAAAAATTCAAAATATTTTGAAAATCAAATCGTGTAAAGAAAATGCCAATCTTAATAATTGGTGAAATTTTCAACTATTTACGACTTATACTATTTGAATAACAACTATAGTCGGGGACACGAAAAGTGGCGTGTGACCGACGCGATCCAAGCGGTTAAATCGTCTAATGGGTTCTTAAATGGCCAATTGGTGCGGCCAAATTTTGCCGCGCTTAATATAATTACCGCATGCGCCGCATGTTGAGAACCACCGACCGCAGGCCGGGTGTGGGTTGGGGTACATTCAAGGTCACACGCCACTTTTCGTGTCCCCGACTATAATATTTAAAGATGTTTGAAGATAAATCGTTGTCGTCATGCTATTTAGTAAAAATTTAAAATTCTAACGCACTTAATATTTTTCCTATAATGATGCTTCGAGTTTTCTCTATAGCTACTTGAAGGAAAACTTATTGTTGAATTTTTTATTCTTAGATACAAACACAAACAATTTTATGATTTTTCAACTTCAAAATTACTTTCAAATTTTCATGATTTTGACATATTTCGTAAATATTTGAACTATAAACGCTTATAAAAAAAAATTGTGACCAATTATTTTTAATTGTTTTTAGCTACAATAAGAAAAACTCATTGTATTAAATTTTCAAGTTTTTTTGGTAAGCCAACAATTTTTTATCGACACTTCAAAAAAAAATTCCAATAAAAATTGAAAATTTCAGTGGTCTATAAATAATTCAAAATTTTTTTGAAAATTTAATTGTATATAGATAACACTAACATTAACATTTGGTGAAAATTTCAAGTATTTACAGTGATTACTTTTTGAATTACAACCATATAAAAAAATCGATTTTTTGAAAACGTTTGGAAAATGTTTACTTTTGACCTCTATAATGCACCAATTCCACTTTGCCATCAGAAACCACCCCCAAAGTTTGAAATTGAAGTATTATTTTGACTAGTTATGCTGTACACAGACAAAAAAAAACACGCATCAATGTTAAATCAATACATTCATCACTCGGGTACACCATTACAAACAATTGGTAGCGGTTCTCAAATTTGTAGTAATTCGGCTGTTGATAATTGTTAGTATATAGTGTAATAAATTATAATAATTAGAACTGTATTACTAGCTGTAACTGTATTTATACAGTTAAAACTATAATATCATTAATATTTTAAAATGAACACTAACATTTTTTTTCTTAGTATATTTTCATATGACCATCCCCTCTAATCACATTGTGTGTCATGTTATTTTTTGATTACTTAACTAATTTTATAACTTTAAACTTATTATAGCTACTCAAAAAATATTGAAATCTTTATTAAGAAATATGGTTTATCTTCAAACTGACATTGAACATCTAAGTATGCAACAGAAAGAATTTCTATCTAAACTAGATAGTACATCAATAATAAAAACAGCATTAAGTGCTCATCAAACAATGAATTCTTAGACGACTTTAACTGGCCAATAAATGATCTTTTATATCTTGAAGTTATTGAAGAAAAAATGAATGATAAAAATATGCGTGATTATTTGGTATGGCAATTAATTAATTTACATTTTTTGTACATAGGTAACGATACAATTTTTTATTTTAGGTAAATGACTTGTCACATTTGGGAGGAAATTCTGTAAAAACTATAATAAAAAGAACAGTTTATAAATTATTTACTGATGTTTTACTATCTAATTTTTCATTTACTGGCAAAAAAGGAAAACAGAAGTTTTGTAAACTGAATTTATGTTCAGTTATTTTTGGTAAGAATAATATAGTTATCTAATTATCATAATATATAGTATAATTTGTACAAAACATTAAAAGCTATTAACACATCATCACTATTATTGGTGAAGTAGCAATTCTAGATCTTTGATTTATAACTTGAATTACAGATATTTGTATTTGCTTATAGATGCTGTTAAAAATCAAACAAAAGTGAAGAACGTCGACCAAAATGAAATGGAGGAACGATTGAAATATCATTTAGCTCAAGCTCCATTTAATGTCAAAAGATTTAATGATAAAATAAGTGAAGATATATAAATAATTGTTTATTTGTATTTTTTATAATAATTTCATTATATTTATTGATATAATATAAATATATTGTTCATACATTAAAATAATAAAATTGTGTATTCCTATTCTTCGATTTTCAAATATAATATTTTTTTAATATTATATATATTAGTGTTCATGGCCATATCCAAAAAAAAAAAATTCTGGGGGAGGGTTTATACGAATCATAGTAAGTGGTGTATAAAATAATGATGAAATTATTTCTTGGTTTCATAATGCGAGAAAATGTCAGGGGGGGGGGGGTAAAACCCGCCTAGGGCCTAGGTAGTACGGCCTTGTTAGTGTAATGTATTTGAGATATATAATATTATATTATATTTTCTGTATAATAAATTAATACATATCTAAAAGATCTAAATTTAATACAATATTAAAATATAAGATTGTTGAGATATTACAAACCAATTTAAAATAAAGTTTAATTTTTAATGTTAGTTCAACATTACAAAAGGGTTCAAAAAATGAAATTTAAACTTTAATTAAGCTTTAATAAATATTTAATCAAAGAATTTTAAATGTTGATTTAATATTTCTTAATTACAATATTTATATTTAATATTTAATAGGCTTTTATTAAATATATCTATGCTATGTGGGATCATTACAAAAAATGACGTAAAATAATTTAATAATATAAATAATCATAAAATATAAATAATTTCTTCAAAAAATAAAAATTGTTATTAATTAAATAGTTAATAAAGTTAAATAGTATCTCATAGTCAGCTATCATTACAAAAAATAATGTAAAATAATTTAATTTAAATAATACCTATAATAATTTAATATAATTTTTTCCCTTGATACATAAAGCCAATAGATGTAAGATATTTTACAATATTTTTATGTATTTTATAATTATTGAAATGTTGTATAACGTTATGTATACGTTTTAAATCGGACAATCCCATTTTATTGTGCATGTTTCTAGCAATTGAATTAATTTTTGTCATAGTTTCGGCTTGTATTTCCATTAGTACAGATATTGCTACATGCGTTGATGGATGAGCACTATGAAATTGTCCGTTGTACATTTTATGAAAACTTTCTGCTCCATTTGTGGTTCTAACAAAACAATTCTTTTCAATACCCTAAAATAAAATGTATTATAAAAAATAAAATATAAGTTACCTTGGAGTAATTGTAGGTTCACATGCCCATATTTCAGGTGGGAATACACAACCAGGTTCTATGTACGATTTAAGTACGTAATCAGAAAATATATGGCCTTCAATTTCATTTGGACCAGTGGCGGTTCTGGGGGGAGGCAAGGGAGGCAGTGCCTCTCTTGAAAATTGAGGGAAGAAAATGTAGACTTATTATTGTTCCTAATTAATTTGAATGATGATAACATCATTTATTATACTCAATCTAGATTGAGATTAATTTAAAAAAAAATTTGAATTCCGAAAATTTTGTAAAAAAAAAAAATGATTAGGCAAAAACAACGCTGCGCTGCGTAGTGCATCGGTAAAATAGTGGTTTGTTTTACTGGTTTTCGTTGTCACCAACCGCACGGGCGACATAGTAACTATTAGCGCTGTAGCGGAGACAACTGAATAACGCTGCCTCCTGGAATATATAGACAATACAGTCGTGTATACTTATACACAAACACATAAATATATATAACACAAACAGAAAACAATTGAGGCTGCGCATGCGCAGTATTCGAACGGAGGCAATGGTTCTATTAATCTCCGCTGCAGGCCTGCAGCGCTCGTCACTCAACATCCATCGCCGTTGAAGTTAATATAATATAATATATTCCTAATTGCTATTATCAGTTAATAATTAATATTTATCAAATGATAATATGCTACTTTTATCACTAAATATTTTGTATCTATTATCTAAATTCTATACTCTATAGCTGTGTACCGACTACCGATGTATAGTTGGGCCACTCTAAGAACGCTACTCTTTCGCGCATCCAAATGACCGCGCTCCGCGGTTTCGTACCCAAATTTCTCCCACTCTACCACCTAGTCGCCGCCGTAAATTCCCCCACTCAGTACGCGGCGACCGGTGGCATAGGTGAGTGGGAGCAACGAAGAGGACGCTAGCAGCGACGGTGTCGGCGGCTCGCATTGACGGCGGCCAGTGTTTTGAAGAGTTTAGTGGTGGGAATGCGCGAGAACGGACGAATTTTGGTTGCCGCCCAGTAGCGTTCTTAGAATGGCCCGACTATAGTATATTGTAATTTGTAGTTATATTTGAATACTGAATCGTGAATGTGAATGAGTTTAAGACTTTAAATAAAAGCATTTTTATTTTGTGTAAAATGAATCCCTTGTACGATCCGGTTGTTTTATTACAAGAAACTCCGTATAGGCGTTGGAATGCTATAGATAAAAATGATTTAATTAGGCAAGGTAAAGTAACTCCTCATCTTACATGTTTGTCCACTAACAAAGTAGGTTCTAAAATATTTAGTAGGTCATTTAATCCTAATATATATAATAAACATTCATGGTTGTGTGGTAGTTATTATTTACAAAAGTTATTCTGTTGGCCATGTTTGTTGTTGGGTCAAACAAAATCTGTTTGGGTTACAGAAGGCTACAATGACTTAAAAAATTTACCCAGAAGCATTGAAAGACACGAATCTTCAAAAGAACATGTCCATAATTATTTCAGCTTAAAAAATTTAGAAAGCAATACAGTTACTATTATAGATACACTTAAGGAACATAGTAAACTATTTAAGAAAAATTACAATGAAAATGTAAGACTAAATCGGTTATTTATGGAGCATTTGATTGATTTAGTATTATATTTGTCCAAACAAGAATTAGCATTTCGTGGGCATGATGAAAGTAGTAGTTCATTAAATAAGGGTAATTACAAAGAATTATTTGAAATGCTTTTTAGTAGATGCTCATTAGAAATTCAAAATCATTATAAAACTATTCAAGGTAAGTTTTCTGGTACATCAAAAATCATTCAAAATGATATAATATTTTGTATTTCTGAATATTTGTCTAATCATATTAAACAAGAAGTTAAAGATTGTAAGTTTTATTCTATTCAAATTGATGATACAACTGATATTACCCAAAAAACACAGTGTTCTGTCATTTTGAGATATGTCACCAAAAAATCAGAATTAGTTGAGCGTTTTTTTGGATTTCATGATGTAAGCGAAGATAGAACTGCAGAAGGATTATTTAATTTGATTAATAATATTCTAAAGGAATTTAATTTTGAACAAAAGTTAGTAGGTCAATGTTATGACGGTGCTAGTGTCATGGCTGGGAACATAACGGGCTTACAAGCCAGGATAAAAGCTATTGCACCGAATGCATTATTCACTCACTGTTTGGCGCATAGGTTAAATTTGGTTTTGCAACATGGGTGTAGTTTAAATGAAAAATGTCGCATATTTTTTGCTAATATGACTGGTATATCTGCCTACTTCCACAACTCAACGTCCCGTACTAATGTGGCTGATGAACTAATTGGAAAACGCATTCCCCAATTTGTTCAAACTCGGTGGTCATCAAGGTCAAAAATTTTACATTTATTGGTTAATGAGTGGTCCAAATTTCAAACAGTTTTTGAAACTATAATTAATAATCCTAATTCATCTTCAGAATCTATTTGTGGAGCAATTGGACATTCTAAAAATTTAAAATCTTTTGAATTTGCCTTCCTAGCACTTATATTTAGTGACATATTTTTAATTACTGATAATTTATTTAACTCATTACAGAATAAATCATTTGATATTGAATATTGTTTAAGAAAAATTAACATAACATGTGACCTAATAAAAAAAAAAAGAAATGAAACAGAGTTTTTAAAATTCTTTAATGAAGCAGTTACTCTAACAAAATATCCAAAAGCTAAAAGAAATAATTCAAACACTGAAATACATTTTAAAATTCTATTTTTTGAAATAATTGATAGTATCCTTGTGCAATTGAGTACACGATTTAATGATACTGATAGATTATTATTCTTACAATTGGCTGATGTATCAAAATTCAAAGAATATTCTAACCAATTTCCTATTAGTGCTTTTAATAATCTAAAACAGACATATTTTAATATTTTCCATGTTGAAAAAAAATTGAAAGTAGAATTAGAAGTTATATATAATGATGACAAGTATCAAAATCTAAAACATATTTATGAATTGGTTATAATATTTGAAGAAAATGGTATTAAGGATATTATGCCTGAAGCATACAAACTATTTGTATTAATTTTGACTATTCCGTCAACAAGTGTTTCTGTAGAAAGAAGCTTTTCTTGCTTAAAAAGGATTAAAACTTATTTAAGAAATAGTACCTTACAACAACGTTTGAGCTGCCTTTCTACAATATCTATCGAAAAATTATTAATTCAGCAACTTAAAGAAAATGTACCATTTTATGATGAAATTATAAATATGTATGCTAGTCAAAAAGACAGAACTATTAATTTAATATATAAAACATAATAAAAACACTATTAACTGTTTATATTCCTGTTCATTGCACATTTTGTTATTTTATTTGTTATAATGTATTATAAAATATTTACTTTTTTATTATGATATATAATATATAGGTATGTTATATTTTTTATTTTATATATCTTATACCCAAGTTAATTTCCTATGATTTATAATTTGTATTTATTAGTATGTTACTAGAAACTAAGAAAGAATAAAAAGAAACTAGTTAGTTCAAAAATGTTTTTTTACCCATTAATATCATTATTATTAAAATATTTTGAAATTAAGAAAAGTCAATTCATATCGTTTACATATTTGTTATAAGGGGGGTGTGGGGGGCGGAGCCCCCCACAGCTTAGCCTGTATTTCAATTAACAACATGTTGCCTCCTCCAAAATTTAATACCAGAACCGCCACTGATTTGGACACGTGCTCATAAGTTCTAAAAATCCTTCTTCAACCTTTTCTAATGGAAGAAACGGTAGTCCAAAAAATGATTTTAGCCAAATTCCTAATTCATCTCCATCCATCAAATATGAAGTTCTTAAACTATTATGTTCCTGTATCTAAATGAAAAATTTATGTGATATTATTATACGGAGTGTGTCTTATGTAAAATATAAAAATTATAAAAATTAAGTAATAATATTATTTATTATTTAATTACCTTACGCCATCATGCCTGGCCTAAATGGAATCTACACTCAATGATAGCTATTCCAGGAAACATGGTTTTCGCGGCTTCATGTGCAGCTTTTTCAAAATCCACATGTAATGTGTGGATACATAGTCTGGTGGATAAATATTCAAAACATATGTTTTTTAAAAATGTCCACATTTGAATGTAAGTTTCTTCACATTTATCGGGTAAAAAGAAGTATACAAGTGGTATATAAAATCCATTTTTAAATCCATGGATTGTATAGAGTAGTAAAAAATACTTAGGAGCGTATTCAAATGTGCCATCTATAAATATATCATCACACTGTGTGAGTAAATTAATATTTATTCTCGTCGTAATACAAATGAAGTTTTGGTTTTCAGGAGCATGAATAAACTTTTCATTTTTAAACTTAAAGCGATCTTCGTTTTGCATTTCGGTAACTGTAAGTTGTATGACAGCACTATTTAAAGACTGTGGAAATGTCGGGAAATCTTTTCGACGTAAATCATACATACTTTTTCGAATAGATTTAATATAATTATGAGGTCCTTCAAAATCAGTTTTTAAAAGCTCAGTTCTTATAATTTTTGACGGTCTTACTGAAATCGTGTCATTAGCTTTTCTTTTACAATTTTCTCGCAAAATTTGACGTTGGATTTTTTCTATCGTATCTAATTTATGCTTGTGTTCTCCGAGTATTTCCAATAAAATTGTATGTTTTGAATCAGTTAGAATACTTGCAGTACATGTTTTATGTATGCACCTCCATTTCACTTTTCCGTCATTTCGTTGACGAATATGCCGATATTTACAAGTATTTACCAATGCTAAATCGTTTCCCTTTTCAGATTTTATTATTTCTAATGTATTCTCCATGCCTATCTATTCACTTTTAAATTTGAACACCGTAAAAATATAAATTATAGAAAATACTCGAAATTAATACAATTTGTTATATCTATTGAACTGTATATATACACGCGATGCGTTTTAACTAGATAGTTCTCACTAGACTGGCTACACTAATATTTTACCATCGTCCTACTAACAACACAAACCAACAAGTATAAAATAATCTCGTCATTATTAGATTATCGTTCAGATATCAAATATTAATCAAAATATCATATAGACTAGGTTGCTCGGTAAATTGTGGTATACACCTAAAATATAGGAACATTTCCCTAACCCCCACAATTAAACATTTTTGCAATTAAACATGACATTACGGTTGTAAGTCGTTTGTAAAGGTTTGTACAAACAAAATTATCGTTTGTAAAAAAAAACATAAAAAGTTATTAAAAAATCAAAGTTGAGGGGATGGAGAAAGGTGGGTATTTTCGAAAAACCCATCTTTTTTTAGCTCAATCATTTGTAAGTCGTTTGTAAAAAAAAAATAAAAAGTTATTAAAAAATCAAAGTTGGGGGGCTGGAGAAATGGGGGTATTTTCGAAAAACCCATCTTTTTTTAGCTCAATCGTTTGTAAGTCGTTTGTAAAGGTTTGTAAAAACAAAATTATCGTTTGTAAAAAAAAACATAAAAAGTTATTAAAAAATCAAAGTGGGGGCCAAAGGAATGGGGGCATTTTCGAAAAACCCAACTTTTTTAGCTCAATCGTTTGTAAGTTGTTTGTAAAGGTTTGTAAAAACAAAATTATCGTTTGTAAAAAAAAAATAAAAAGTTATTAAAAAATCAAAGTGGGGAGGGGCTGGAGAAATGGGGGTATTAATAAAACAATTTTTTTTTATTTACAGTTTTACTGGTCTATCGTTATTTCTATATGAGACCTTATAGTTTAAGAGGACGCTACACTAGTCATTTTCAACGCGAAAAACTTGTCTACCGAAAACAAACAAAACGGCACCAAAAAGTGGTTTTAGAGTAAAAACACCTATTATGAAATTTATAGAAAACAATATTTCGGAGGGAACCTCATTGGTTTTTTTTGAAATTTTAAGTATTAAAAAAGTTATAGTTATTTAAAAAATGTAAAAAAAAGGTTTTTGTGCCTTTAATTACGAGTTGTGTATTTAGATTAATACAAATCCCCAATGAGGTTCCCTCCGAAATATTGTTTTCTATGAATTTCATAATAGGTATTTTTGCTCTAAAACAACTTTTTGATGCTGTTTCGTTTGTTTTGCGTAAACATGTTTACGTCATTAGATTTAATTTTTATTGCCGTCATGTGCTGCTACCTACTGGGCGTTGTGGCGGCCGCCATGATTTCCCCCACTTCGCCAAAAAGTAAATTTCAACCAAGGTTTATAGATTATACAGGTTGCCTCATAGTCCCCTAAATATTTCGATCACCCCGCACCATTCCTTGTCTAGTGACGTCACCCGAAGTATAAAATTTACGGCGGCGTATTAAAAATGCATGTGAACGTATGTATTTTTATTTTTTTATGCTATTATTTTTTATTATACCTAATTGATTTACTGCTTATTATTAAATATCGATGTATTATTATTGAATAATGTATTTTATTACTTAATAATACGCTAAATATGTAATTATTCATTATTTTTCGTTATTCTTTTGAACAGGTTTTAACAACACCCATATAATAATAATATATTTAACTATTTTTTTAAATTTTACAAATCGTGTATAGACATTCAGTTATAGTTACATGAAATTATAAGCAGCTACTCCTGTACTTAAATTTTTTTGTTGATCCAAAATTGTAATTTAACTATTTTAACTGAACTAAAAAGTTTGACTATTATAGCTATTACTTAATAAAATAGAAATGTATATTATATTTATATAATGTGTGTAATTATTTTTTTGATGATATTTAGAGTAGGTACATAAGTACATTACAGATTAATTCAAAGTCGTATCTGAGGGGGGTCCGGGGGTCCAAGGGGAAACATTCAAGACAAATTATATAAGTTTTAGGGTTGTAGGAAACGCACGCCAAGTTTAATGGTAGCTTAACTCAACGGACACTAGATAAATATTTGACAACTATTGCTCACACAATAAAACTATTTTAATTATTTTTTTAACTTTTTTAAATTTTATTAATTGCATTACATTCGTAATGCATTTTTTGTAACATTGAAAATGTTATTCAATATACAAAAATAAATCCATGTCTTTTTTACAGTTTTGTTTTTAAACGTTTTTGATTATTACGAATATTACGCTTTTGATCAAGGTTTTGAAAAACGTTATTTTTCTATATTGTTTCCAAATATTCAATTTTAATTTTATTTTTCTAACAAAATATTACAAAATAAGTCCAAACATTATTTAAAAATATTCATAATCTGATTTTTTAAGAATGATTTTATTTTTAGTATTAAAACAATAAGTCACTTGAAACATACAAAAACGTATAATTTTTTTATGATTATAATGTTTATATGTTGTTAAAAAAGATGCTCTATAATTTTTTTTATGTTTATATATTGTTAAAGCAAATGTTACAAAAATGTTTTCTATGTAAAACTACTTAACTTTATTAGAAAAAAAAAATTATGTTTCATTAACGAGAATGTAGGTATTTTATTTATTTTTTTATTTAATATTTAGGTTACCTATTGACTTCTATAAATTATCATATGTACTAAGGTGTTTTTAAAAACCTTAATTAATTAATTGAGTTCCAAGTAGAATGCTCAAAAACATTAAAAAAAACCTTACTGTTCCATGTCACCTGAAACTCAATGTGATGAGTTAGATCATTCACTTTTTATATTTTTTAACCAAGTTATGGTTAAATTTCTTTTTTTTTTTATGCAAATATATTCATTTTTTTTTTTTTTTTTTTTATTTATGATAAGGCTTCAACAGCTTAGGTTATTAGCCTACAGAAAGTTATAACAATGTAAAATTATAAATATTCACAACTTATTGTTTAAATGTATAAAATAAAAAAATTTGTATATAGCTTCTGTGTTTTCTTCGCTGAGGGCAAGTCGGAGAGAAGATGAATTTTTGAATATTTTCCGAGCTACGGCGTATTTTGGACATCTAGTGACAATGTGGTCGATCGACAGGTCCACGTTGCATGCGTCACATAGTGGAGCGTATATTCATTTATACCTTGAGCCTATACCATTTTTTTTTCAAATTAAAAAAATTAATATTGAAGTTGTAGGAGCTTGGGAAAGTTAAAAATCGTGTTCATTTTACCCGTGTTATATGGGAATAACGAAACAGTTTATACTTCGGGTGACGTCACGGTATGGCTTCCCCCACTCCCGAAATTTCAAAAATGCGAAATGAGGCAACCTGTATAATCTATAAACCTTGAATTTCAACCACGACCGTCTCGCCCGATCGCAGATCGGTTATCTACGATGGTAGACGCTTCCGAGAATAGATTTTGCCGATTACGTTTATAGTAAATAGCATGACTATAATAGATAATTATCTATAGTAGTGGTGAATAGTATTTATTTTTTTTTATTAGACAATTCAATAATTGTACATAATATATAGTAATAGTACATACTAGTAGGTACAATACGATGAAGAGATAATAATATATATAATTTTGACAAATGTGTAAATGTATATTATGATTTATGAATAATTTATATTACAGAAATGACAATAAAATACAGTTATTATAACCAGAAAACCGGCATAGATATGGTATCTATGAATTTCATTATCGACCGACTGGATAATTTATTTAATTTATGCAATCTTTTTGTAGAATTTAATTAGATATTAGTGATATTACGGACCTTTTTATTTTTTTTCAGACAGTAAGTAGGTATCTCAAATTATGCATACATTTTCCAGCAATAATTCAAGTAGGCACCTTCCTATAAAAAAACTTGTATTTTCCTACATGCTATGAGTTATAATGGTTTAAATAGAAAAAACATTTTTGAATCGATATTAAAATTAATTAAAACAATTATTATTATTATGATGCAAGTAAGTATGACTATGACTAGGGCCCGGAAGTTCATGCACTAAAAACTATCAAAATATACGCTAAATAATATGCATTTAATTTTTTTTACGTCAAGTTTTTTTTTGTTTTCAGTAAGAATAATAGTTATAATATGGGAAAAAATATACACAATTTTAATATAACATGATACGTTGTATTTACTTCAAGAAATAAAATATACAATTAGGGATTTTAACAGATTTTAAGTACAAATGAACGGCGATTATCAGACCGATCGAGGAATAACGACCTTTAATTTAAATAATGTTTTTATTTTATATTGACAACGTTTTTATAAGAACATATTTTTTAACAAATATACGTTTTGAAATATACTCAGTCCGAAATTTTCATGAAATATTAATACATAATAATAAAAAAGCGAGTGAGTATCGCTCTGCTGTACATTAGGGGGTGGGTGGACCTCGGACTAAGGTAGGTTAAATTTGAATGCAATGATAGGTATCATTGTATACGAAAAACGATTCTGAACGGAGATGATTTGTCAATCTAGAATATATTATATAAAAATCGAAAATTATTTATTAGTAAAACGTTATTTTACACGTGTATTTTTGATTTCAAATTAAAATTAAAACTTTAAACACTCGTAAAATTTTTTAAATTGAATAATCCTCAAACTTTTTCATAATTATTTTAAGCTTAACTTATGGACAGCATAGTATTAAATTTTCAATTCTTAGCTTTTGATATAAAAATATTTATAAATTTTTAACTACCAAATAGTGAAAAATATACATGACTTTGACGAATTTTAGTCAATATTTAAACTTCAAATGCTAATAAAAAAAATTGTGCATATGTATTTTTATAATTTTTGAATGAGAGTTAGAACAAGTTATGTGGACCCTTCTATTAAATTTTCAAGTGATTTGTCCCAGCTAAATTTTTTTTATCAACATTTATAAAAAAAAAATAAAAAAAAATTGAAAATTTCAATTGTCTATAAATAGCTCAAAAAAAGTTAAAATATTTTGAAAATCAAATCACGTAAAGAAAATGGCAGTCTAAATAACTGGTAAAATTTTCAAGTATTTACGACTTATACTATTTGAATAACAACAAATATCAAAAATCATTTGAGGCTAAACCGATATTTAACGTGGTTTTGTAAAACTTTAAATTTCAAACACTCATAAAAAATTTTTGTCTGAATCCGGTAGAGTTTTTTTTACAGATATTTGAAGAAAAATGTATGGAGAACCTAGAATCAAATTTTCAAAACTTAGTTTTAAAAGAAAAAAATTTTACGATTTTTCAACCACAAAATTTCTTGCAAATTTTCGCAATTTTGACATATTTCGTATAAATTCGAACTTTAAGCACTTATAAATAAAAATTGTGACAAACGATTTCGGATTTTTTAATAGCCATTCCTTCTAGATTATTCAATGTGATTATACAGTGGCGCTGAAATCCAAAATGTTACCTACTTAAAACATTAGGCACGTCTACATAAAATGTTTACACCCACCTAGGTTAGGTTAATGTAAATTTGTGAGTATTCAATGACAATAAAGGTGATCCCCTACCTATTAAATTTACCTATGACAATTGTCATAAATAAATATATATTTTGGCACCACTTCTTGTTTACATCAGTTTTGAATTTAAATAAAAAATGTTTGTAAGTTTTAAGTTAACTACTTTTTTGTTAAATTTTTAATTTTAACAATTATATACAGTCGCTACATTTTTCATCATCGCAAACAAAAATATTATAATAAATCTAAAACGTTCGTCTAAAAAAATAATCACATGTGTGCTCGGACACTTAATTTATATTATGATTTTGTATTTCCCTATATATGTTATGAATATTATAATAGTACCTATATATATTGTATTGCTATAAGAGTAGTATATATTAGTATGTTCTGATGGCAACCCATGCGTCCCATGCATCCCATGCATCCCATGCAACCCATGCATCCCATGCGACCCATACGACCTCCCGGCCCGCCGCTTGATCCGCTACGTGTGTGACGTATATTTACCCCACCAACTTCCTATCCGTTAAGTGATCAACATAATATAAATTATGTACTTATATTTTTTTATTACTATCACCTGATACGAGTTATCAATTACATATTTAATTAAAACAACGACCCATGCGACCCATACGACCTCCCAGCCCGCCGCCTGATTCGCTACGTGTGTGACGTATATTTACCCTTCATCACCTCACCATAGCCCTACTGGTCCGCCACCGATCGCGTATGTATGCGATGTACATTTACCCTCTCCCCGATCTATATATTTAACCACTACGTGTTTACATCTGATCAGTTATCAAGTTATCATTATCATATTATTGTATACATTAATAGCTATAGTTACAACAACAAATTAATATATACCTATTAGTGAATAATACGCATTAATAACCAATATATATAATATATACTAAAAAATACCCTAATCGCTTACAAACAATAATAATTAAGTAAATATACCTATTATTGAATATCATACAATGATATCAGAATCTTCCCACGAAATACTATCATACCTTTAAAAAATCCTAAAACATAATTGAACGGACAATGATATAGAATCAGTCTGTTCTAGACATCTATAATTGTACGCATACGTTGTTCGCTACGTGTAGCTAACCTCATTGACTATTAAGGTGTGTGGGTCTGAGCACTGTTCCAATATTAAAGGTAAGAACGAAGAAAGACTTTGAAATAATATTCAACTCGGGTTTTCAGGTCGGAAACACTTTTATTATATTAAAAATACAAACACAAATAAAAATACTAAGATTGACGTTTTGCACGCGCAACCCGAGTACCTACGTCCTCGCCGATTCACTCAGCGACAACGGGACTCCCCTGCCTGCGCGTACGGCGGTGTTATATATAATCATCTTATCGCTGTCTCAGCACATACGCTTCACTGACCTATATCAATTTTGTTTACAATTAAAAATGTTCCCACCTCTATTAATATTTTGACGACTGTCTACTATATACGACAGCGTAGAGTTAACGTTTATGGAAAAAATGATTTATGGCAAGCTGACTTGATTGAAATGATACCATATTCAATGAAAAATGGTGGATTTAAGTACATTTTATGTGTTATTGACTGTTTTACAAAACTTTCTTGGGCAATACCATTAAAGACAAAATCGGGTAAAAAAGTTACTAGTGCTATGGCTACAATATTACTTGTTCGTTCACCAAAACTTTTACAACTCGATAAAGGAAAAGAATTTTATTACACTACTTTTGACGCTTTAATGACCAAGTATAACATACACAAATATTCAACTTTCAGTATTCTAAAAGCGAGTATAGTAGAAAGATTCAACCGTACTCTGAAACAAAAAATGTATAGAGAGTTCACTGCACGTGGTTCACATGAATGGGTTTCAATTTTACCAAAGTTGCTTGACGAATACAATAATTCACGACATAGGACTATAGGAATGACACCAGTACAGGCAGATTCCGACCCCGCATCAGTGGTAATAGAACAGTGTAAAATTAATAATGTAAAAATTAAATTCAAAGTCGGCGATAACGTTCGTATCAGTACACAAAAAGGCGTGTTTACAAAAGGTTATCTACCTAACTGGTCTACGGAAATATTCAAAGTTATCAAAATAAATAAAACATTACCCGTTACTTACCGTAAAATGGGGTGACTCCGGACAGATTTGAACGTTTTTTCAAAAATTAGCCTCAATAAATTGTTTCTAAAATTATGAAAAAAATATACAATGTTGTTTAGGTATATTGAAATCATATAGCAGAAGAATAATCATAAAAGTCATTAAAGTTCACACTTTTTTTTTAAGTTCAAAACTGTCCGGAGTCACCCGCAAAATGGGGTGACTTCGGACACCTTTTGAATTTCATTAAAAACCGATGTTAAAATTACAATGGTTGACTTCGGACAATGTGGATATTTTTAAAAATAATGAAAGCAATTAAACAAAAAAAAAACCATAACTTTATTATAAATACAAAGTATTTTATTCAATAGTTTAAATAACTTAACATAAAATAATTTTTTACTTTTATAAAAATGTTAACTTAAAATTAAATAAACTTTTTCTTTTCAAACTTAAACTAATAATTATCAAATAAAACGTTTATAAAATATTATATAAGATATGTAAATTGTAAATTTATTTTATTTCTTCAATTAAAATTAGTTGTATCAATCTGGTCAAAAATAAAACGTCCTCGTTTCATTATTTTACTGGGTACTAATTTTCGTACTACTTGCATCTGTGTGATATTACTCTTATCTTTGACTTGCGGAAAAACGAAATATGACTCTTCTTGTGCACTGGTTTTTTTTCTCGAAAAATTCACGTATATTAATGGACATTTATACATTTCCACTTGTCCAATATACATAATATTTCGTTTATTTGTTTCATATTTAACAATAATAAAATCACCCTTTTTTAGTTCAATATTTGGATCAATGAAATCATCTTCGTTAATTATTTCTGATAAATCGTTGCCGTGTGTCCCGCTGGTAGAAGGTGCATAAATATCAATTGAATTTTCTTCCTGAACGCTGTGGGGGTCATCTAGGTCATCAATATCATGTAGTTCGTCTTTTTTTTTAATATCATCTATTCTTACACTTTTTCCTGCAGATATATTGATTTTTTTTCCTCTACGTTTTTTTACTAAATCTTTTTTATTTCTTACATCAGACAAAATATCAACAAATGCTTCAGTCCACGACCTTGATAAATCATTATCGTTTTCTTCGGATCGACTTGGAACTTTATTTAAAACTTTTTGTTTATTGAACGGATAGATACCTGTTGCACTAAATCCTGACTTAATATTATTTTTCATACTCTCACTTAATTGTTCTAAAGTATTTCTAAGCAGCTTAGGAAATTCGGATTTAGGTATTATTCCAGAGTTTTTGACTTTCCAAGTATCTAAAGTATTTCGCCAACATCTTTTAATCGGTCTAAAAACAGCGACGTCGAGCGGTTGACATAAGTGGGTCGCATTTGGGGGAAGTAATACAAAATGAATATTATTTTTTTCACAAAGTTGAATTACTTCTAATGATAAATGACTAGCTAAATTATCCCCTATAATAACTTTAGGTCCGTTCAAATTACGACAAGATGGTAAAAAACATGTTATGAACCAATCCTCAAATATGGGCATATCAAACCACCCACTATCGTTCCGATTATAGCCTGCTCCTTCTACACCACCTTCAATCCACGTTGGATAAATATGTTTAGCCTTATAAACTGTGTAGGGTGGTAGCATTTTTCCGTCAGCTGACACACAAAACATAACCGATACACTTGTTTTTGAGGTATCTTTTATAACTTCTGGGTGCTTGGTACCTCGTCTTACCACAACAAGTTTTTTACCTGGGTCATCGACAAAATTTGTTTCATCATAATTAAAAATATTATCTGGAGGGATATCTTTTAAAACTTCATTAAGGTTATCAAAATATTCATTTAAAATAGATGTTGATACAGCTGCTCTCACACGCTTGATATTTTCACCAAATCGTAGTGTGAGCTTATTATTTCTTTTTAAAAATAATTCAACCCAATCTTTTCCAGGCATATTATTATTAAATTTATTATGCTTATTCGAACTTTTACCTAATCTGTCTAAATACGATTTAACAACTAATTGAATGTCACGGCACTTCATGGGGAACCCCCACTCAGAACATTTCAGTAATCCTTCTACAAGTCGACTTTCTTCGTCGGTGTTTAAAATGGGTTGTCCACCAGGCTTTTTTATAATTGTTTTTGTATTTAAATAGTCACATATTGTACTTTTTGGTATTCCGAACGCTTCAGAAGCACGTCGAATTGACATTTTTTGAAAACGAACGAAATCAACTGCATTTTTAATTGTATTATGATCGTAATTTCGATAAGAACGGCCACCTACCTTTTTTTTGTATGATCTGGGCATCGTAATATTCCTGTCCGGAGTCACCCCACGTCTTAAAATAATTTAAATAATGTAGCACTACAATGAATGAATAAATAAATTAACTATTTCAACACACGTAAGTTATAACTAATAAGTTTGCGAGCCGATTGCCGAAAACCGCAATCAAATATGTTTATTTGTTGTTGTGCTACAGTCGTTATCAGATCGATAATTTGAAAATCCAAAAATAGATCATATTGTATTTACCTCCATAACATTTGGTATGATAATATCATGTTATCAATAAATATTATTTTCTATGGAGGATAAAATAGATATTAATGTGGAGTATCAATTTTCAACTTTTATCAAACTTGTAATCTAAAATGATAAGAAAACTACAAAAATATGGTTTTGTCCGGAGTCACCCCACATGTCCGAAATCACCCCATTTTACGGTATCAATTACAAGATTATATGGGTAAACCTATATCCGGATGTTTTTACTCTGAAGAAATATACAATACCAATTTCCCAAACGAATATTTAATCGTAAAAATTATACGTAGGAAGGGAAAACAAATATATGTCAAGTGGTTAGGATTTGATAATACACATAATAGTTGGATAAATGCATGTGATGTTAAGAAATAGTGTCAGACGTACTTTAGCTATGAACGTGTTTGGTAGTTCTCAATCGAGTGATACTAAAAACATTGTAACAAATATCGAGCAGTCTTTCAAAACATATACACATAAATTTGATTCGAGCATTTACTTGAAGAAAATTACAAATCCATTCATGTGCAGGAAGAACAAATAAAAACGATACATCTATCGTCTATAGAAGTTGCAGAGCAAGTGAAAAGTATTGGAGTTTTGATAAACTATATGTGTATTGAATTGAGAAAAATATTACCTGACATAATAAGTACTATTGAATCTCATTATAAAGACAAGTCATAATGTGTTCGGCCATCATAGACATTCAATGCGTTCTTGGAGTAAAAAATAAATATTTTATTAAAGAAATGTCTGCAGTCGACACAGAAACATGGGCAACTCAACACTGGATTTTTAAAAATTCAAAAACTATGCAGGACAACAAGAGTCGAAAAACTAACAAGTGGTTGGAGCATAATTATCATCAACTATCTCTGGAATATGGCGATGTCGAGTACGAGGAACTCGGGAGGATATTGAATTCGTTGAAATTCGAGTGCATTTACGTGAAGGGTGAGCAGAAAAAACAACTTCTTATGAACTATATTCCACACATTGCACTCATTAACATCGAAGACTTGGGCTGCCCTCGATTGGATCAAATTTGTAACGATGAAACTCTACCTTGTTGTATTTTTCATATGGAATTTAATCCAAAACAATGTACCTACATTCTATAAAGTATTTGTTATAAGAAAATGGTATATAAATAATTCGTAAAAAAAAAGAGATTGTATATATTGTAAATATTATATTTAATAAACATAATAATATTATACGTTAACATTGCTTTTTTATTTATATTTTAATTAAATACAATGATTCCTATCTGAAACATTTATATGGGAAAAAAAAGTGTTCAATAAATAAATATGAATGTATATATATATATAGGTAACTATATGGCTTTTGCATTAATCAATCTTAATAATTTATCAATTACATGCTTACATTCATATAATACAACGTAAATATAAATTATTATAGTAATATATACAGTGCTATTTACAAATTGAATATATATATAATATTTTTAAAAACAGTGATAGGATTATTTAGTACTGTACTGAAGAAGCTCTCTCATAAAACTTTTTTCAAAATCTAACCATCTACGTCCTTCACCATCTACCTCAAAATCAAGTTCTGACCACTCCTCAGCTTCTCCAGGTTCGTCTTCCCTATAAAAATTAAAAGGTAAAATAATTTGAAAAGTATATAGTTTTAATAACTTACTCTATACTGTAATATCCATGAGCTAAGGTATGTATTTTATCAATCAATACCACTCGCTTGTCGTCATAATTGTTGTATGTTAACTTTTTTGTTTTTATTGTCATGAGCTGGTGTTTGAACGATCTGATTGATATATTATCTTTATATGCCTCCATTCTACCTTCATCAAACAAACACCTTCTATGTTCCTCCAACGTCATATGGTTTTTAACCACATGCTGTCTTACCCCCTTAGCCTTGATATTTTCTCCACCAACTTTATCCTTATCGTCCTTATCTCTCACCGCATCCTCTTCTCCTGCATTTATGTTGTACGCGTATGATTTTGCACGTAGTGCGCAAAACTCGGTCATCGTATGTCCTTTTACCTCGTCTGAGAAAAAGCCTGGCACCTTTTTCCTAGCTGTAGTATAGCACGGGTGGATAGGAGGTAAGTCCGCCGTATCCAGTCTATCCATCAAGTTGGAGTTGTCAAGTAAGTCTTTATAAAAATCATCGGTTTTAATAAGGTATATCAATGAATCTGTAATAATGATATTAAATTATTATATTATGTAGATGCATGAGGATAGTTTAAATATATTTATCTGTGTCAGTATATATAAGCTTGATATTATCAGTATAATGTTTTTTCATAACATTATAATGATAATCGTACATCATCGTCTTGGAGATGTCAAGTACAGCAAATCCTATATATAATAAATCATAAATGTATTAATAATGTATATTATAAAAATTAAAAAGTCTATTTACCAATATAGATAGGTTTATCAAATTTTATTATTTTGTTTTCCAGTGCGACCGCGTTCAGGTTTTCACTATACCTAGTCGTATGCTTAAATGTCGTTTTATTAATAAGTCTTTGTAATCGTCTCTCACACGACACTAACTCCATCTTCATTTCTTTCCATTTCGATTGCATAGTCTTCCCTAGAAAAAAAAAACTGATAGTAAAATAGTAAAATTAAGTAAATAAAGTGACATACCAAATACTGCGTTGTTCATTAATTTGAAAAAGTCCTCAAAGTCATTCTTTGCCTTCTTTCTCATTTCAGTGTTTAAGTTAATGTAATCTGCTAACCATGCAGACTGACTGAACTCTAAAACTCTATGTACCCAAAAAAAAAAAAAAAATACTTATATATATAAATATGAATAAAAGCTTTTAAAATAAAAATATTTACTTTATCAACTATCAACCCATTTTCAATTGCCTGCTGCAGGTTCCTATAATGAATAATATAATTCCTCTTCTGCTGAAACGTTGCCTTCAATTTTTTTACCTTCGAACCTGGTGGTATACCGTTTTGTGGTAGGAAAGGTAGATCGTTATGATGATCGTGTAAGTGTTGTGGGTATGAGATATCGACTTCGTATACTCGTCCTTTATCTGACGTTGGTGACATCTCGCTCAGTCCGTTCAGGTTGGATTCAACCCAGTTGAAGTTACCGTATGGCATGTACTGACTCATAGCCCAACCATAGAGATTATTACCTATAAAGTTTAAAGTTTAGGATTGAAAATAAAATAAAATAAAAATATAAATATAATTACAGTCTTGATATATCAACCAAGATTTATCCTTAGTCTTGTCATAGTCTGGGGTCTTTATATTATTCGCCTTCGCGTACCTCATGCTTGCCTGTACCAATCCACCACGAATACCTATAAAAATATATATATAAGATTATTATATATATATATATAATATATATTTTAAAAATAATTTTGATATACTAACCATCATCAAACATCAATAACATGTCATAATCAGTCAACAGCTGCAACTTTTGACCTGTAAATTTCATCATTGCGTCAAAGCTCAGCCCAGGTGCGGTAAAGTAGTAAGCGGCATCAAGGTTATACGTTTTCATACAGACATCGCGAAAATTCTCAAAGACGTCTGCCAACAACAAAACGTCGATTTTCAAATACAAATCACTGTACTCGCCCAACGTCTTACAACCGAAGTGGTCCCAGACCTCCTTCGCGTGATCATATTCCTCTTCCTTTATTCCCGACTCATTTAACGTGCTATAAAATTTTTTCTTCCTAGGTAGTCTTACTTCATCTAACCGCTTCCATCCATCCTTGTACTCGTACGGGTAAACCCCCTTCCGAGTCACGAGTGACATATCGACTTCATCGAAAACTTTAGCAGTCTCTCTGAAGTTCTCTAGACCCGGTGTCACAAGATTTTTGGCTAGAGTTGACAGTCCTGATGCCATAAACCGAAAAGTGTCTATGAAGCGGATTGAAAATTTATTTGACACGTATTTAGAGAATGATATGTATTTTCCCTCACTGTTCGGTATTACTCTAATGGCTTGGGTGTCATGACCAAGTTCTTTGACTATCAGGTGCGCGTCGTAGTTCGATAAGTTGTGGAAGTAGCACGGTACAAAAATTGGTGTTTGAAGTTTTTGATTACATGTGTTACATATAGCTTGACGATATTTTCCTGAGAGATGGCAATGGTTGTCTTACGATGCTGTATTTCTGTGGGTGATGTGAACTTGATTCGACAGAGGTTGCACTGTGTAGCTGCTTCGTGAGTCTGAACGTCACTCATAGTCATGTTTTTCGAAATATTCGTCTTCAATAATTTTTCAATGTTTAATGCTATTTCAGATACTGTTTTAACAAAATGTCTCGCCACATCCTGTCAACTCTCACTTCCTCGGTATAATATTGGTTCTGTTGATATGTTATGTTTCGCTAATAGCTCTACCGGTACGTTATTGCTCGCCTTCACCATGAGCCCATAACTCATCGCTTCATGTCTATGTATTATCTCTGTGTTTTTCCCCTTCGCTTCGTCAGTCTTCATCAGTATAGTCTCGAAATCTGCATATATTACTATGGGATGTCTCTGAGTGTTTCTCCATGCTTCAAACTGTAGACACTCACCCTCTTTCGGCATCAAAGGTAATATAGGCTTTTGTACACCACAAATCAGCTTATGCTGTTGCAGTCCCGCCTGTCCACCCAACTTGAATTTCAAACTTTGACTATCGAATGACGTGAAACATCTCTTACAGAACACAACTCTCTCTGTATGTCTAGTTTTCTGCGCGCGAATGAGTCGGGAAAAATTCGATATATACACATAATGAGAGTTTTCTTCATCCGTCACCAATAGTAGATCGAAGTGGTCAGCCTTCTCATCGTCAACAATACGTAGCGGGTACACTTCATACGTCATACATTTGCGTAGTGGCTGAAATTTTTTATCCAACCCATAAACATTTACGGATACGTTGACGTTATTTTTTTCAAATTTTACAATATCAGATATAGGGGTCGGGAACGTGATATTACTAAAATTGTATTTAGCTTCATGTTTAGTATAATTTTCTCCAACTCGACATACGGCCTGCCCCAGGGCCGGCGCTAGCTTTTGCGAGGCCCTGGGCGAAATCATGTATCGCGAGGCCCTTTTATAAGAATGGCGTCTAGGATATCCCACAAAAAATTGATAAAATTATGAGCTATGAATTAACTCTTTTACAAAATTAAATAATTTATAAGGATTTTATAGTGGTAATATATTGTTTTATTTTGTTTATGTTATGTAAAAGGTTAAACAATGAAATCAAACTTAAAAACTAAAAAAATATAATATACATTTTACAATTGTATTTTCTTATACATACGTAATCAAATAAATCGAATAATTAAATAAAATGTATTAGTCCTACTAATATACTATAGAAGATATTAAACAAACATAAGCTACTTAAATAACAAGTTGTCAAGTTGATTAATTAATATTTTTTTTTACAAGACTTCATTAATACAATACAAACACATTATAAATATTAAAAAGTTTTTTTTCTCGATTTTTGTGAAGCAAATGTTTCAATAATATCGTTGTAATCGAGAGACTCTGCTATTTTATTTTCAATTGAAATCGATGCTAAGTTTGACATCTTATCTTGCGAAATGGTATTTCTCAAATAGTTTTTTATTATTTTCAGTTTTGAAAAACTCCTTTCAGCAGTGGCAGACGTTACAGGAATTGTTAAGATAATTCTTAATGCGATACAAGTATTTGGAAATGAACCCATCATTTTTTTCAACATGATAACATTTCTAACGCCGTTTTAGTATCATGAATAATATTCCTCAAAATAATTAATTCTTCATATAATTCAACTCCATCAATATCCTTAGAATCACCGTCAGACAGAGTAATTTGAAGATCTTTACATTGTATCATTAAATCTTCATTATTAAAATTTTTTAACTGCTCAATGTTGTACAAAAATCCAAAATTATTATTAAATGTTTTGAATTGATGAAATCGTTCATTCATTGAATTAATTGCTTGGTCAATAACTAAAAGAAAAAAATCATATTTGAACTTAAGTTCAGCATCTTCAATTAAATCGTCATGTCCTTCATAAGTGAAATGTGACTTTTTAACTCTTTTACGGGTTTTTTTAAATTCTATTTCGATATCTAAGTCCTCTGAAATAGTGTTGGCTGTTATTTTAGCAGAATCAAATCCTGTAGTACGATAATCTTCAAAAAATTTGAGTAGTCCATTTAACAAATTAGTAGATAAATCCAGTTGCATATTTATGCTTTGCAAGCTCTTACTTACAACATTGACTTCTGATAGAATTTCATACCAGATTACCAAACTTAATACAAATTCATAGCTATTTAATTCATTTATTACTAAAGAATGGGCTTCACTTCTTGTTTTTGGATCGTTGGTTGTATTTGCCATTTCTTCCAAAGCTTTAATTACACTTGGTAACTGAAAGCGCAAAGCTTTTACACTATTAACTCTACACTCCCAACGAGTTTCTGACAGTGGTTTTAAAGTATATAAATTACAATATTTTTTTAAAATGTCCCATCGGCCAGTAGATGACGAAAATAAACAATATAATCTCTGAACCACGCCAAAAAATGAAACAGCTTTAGTTGAGGTTTTGGCTAAGTCTCCTAGAAGTAAATTTAAATTGTGTGCTGCGCATGGGGTAAAATATGCTCTAGAATTTAAATTTTTTATCCGTGCTCGAACACCTTGATACTGACCCTTCATATTAGCCCCATTATCGTAGCCTTGGCCTCGGCAGTTATTGATTTCAATTTTGTTGTCTTTTAGTTTTTCTAATAGCACGTTTGTCAATTGTAATCCTGTCGTAGAATTAACATTAATGAACCCCATAAACATTTCTTTAATCGTTGGATCACTTAGCTCGTTATCGGTATCCATATCCACGACCCTAATTATCAATGATAATTGCTCTTGATGACTAATATCTGGTGTACAGTCCATAATAATTGAATAATATTTTGAGTTGTGTATGACCGCTACTATTTTATTTTGTATTTTATTCGCAATCAATGTTACAAGTTCATCTTGAATATCATGACTGAGATAATGATCGTGGGTTTCTTTACATTTAATTCGTTTAACGTGCTCTATTATTACGGGATCAAACTTAGCTAACGTTTCGATGTACCCGAGAAATTTTCCATTATGTTCAGTATAAATAACATCAGATGATCCTCTAAATGCATCGTTGTATTTTGCTAAGTAATCAATACCAGCTAAAATTCTTACAAGTACATCCCGCCAATGTTTTTTCTCTTTTTCAATTTGATTCAGGTGTTGTTTATCTATAGTATTTAAAGTCGAAATTCGTATTTTTAGTTCCATCCAAATTTTAATAGTCTGATTATGAGCAGAAGTTCGTTCGTGTTCAGATAACTTTTCAGACAAGTGCTTCCAGTCACTTATTCCTTCACTTACCAACCCACTTCTATTCGAATTACTTGGTAAACTAGTTCGAAACAGTGTGCAGCAAAAACAATAAACAGCATCTTTACTCATCGAATAAATAAGCCACAAACGATTAACTATTTCTCCATTTGGCATTACACGATTATAATAACTAACGTTAAACTTCCTATTTTGCTCATTAACCGGAAATTTAAAATTTAATACTTTTTTTGGACCACATTTAATAATTTCTGTTCTTATGTTCTGGTTAATATTTACAGGCCAACAGCCGATATCATCAAACTCAGTATAAAGTTTCTCAAAGTTATTTTTTTCGTTTATAGGTTCAGAACAATTATCAGAGAATACTTCATGGATTTCCATACCTAATTTTTCACCTTGTTTATTTTCTTTTGTTTGACCAGACTCGATAATATTATCTGATATATTATTCTGAATTTCCGTTTGAATAGATTCCCGTTCCTCATTATCATTTTCATTTTTTTTTCTATTTTACAAAGAAATTTTTCAAAAGCACCACGTTGTTTCTTAATAATTTGTTCTTTTTTTTCTTGTTTTATTCGTTTTTGGCAACCAGATGGGTGACTTCGAAAATTATCACGATCACGACGAGTTGACATGATAATTGAAAATAATGGATCTGACTAAGAAAAAGAAACTAATTAAAAATTAAAAAAAAAAAATGAAATTTTACCAATTTTTTTTTTGGAGAAAATATTTGAGTTTAGATTGTATACAAAGTAAATGAACACCAGTGTATATGCGCGTTAATGCGTAATACGTAAAATATATAATGTACATAATTACTATCTAAATTTATTAATAAATGTAAAATGAAAAATCTTAATGAATATTGAATAATGTAAATGTTAAACAAATATTACATAACGTAGGTACCCATATTTTTCATTTTCCAGAATAAAATAAGTATGAAACTTTTCGGTAATTACTAATTATTATTAGGGAACGGATTTTATTATAATAAAAAAATCAATATAATATGTACCGATTTTTCTAAAAATATGGAATAAAAAATCCAAAATATGTAAATATCGAAAAAAAAATATTAGTATTAAAAATTACAAAAAAAATTATTTTATTTAAAAAAATGTATTAGTATCATATATTTAACTATTAAGTAAAAGTAATACAAATGATGTAGGTATTTAAAACAAGTATTATTCTGGAACAAAGCAATAGCGGCCTGCTAAAAGTTATTACGTAAATGCCATTTAGATACGTAACACAGTACCTATCTATTTGGAGATCGTCAAATTTTTTTACAAAGCTTATAATATTTATGGACGTCACAAATCAATAAAAAAAATCAAAAATTACATAAAATATATACAAAATATGCACTTTTTTACCAAATATGTAAAACTTTGTATTAATACCAAAATATATAAAGTAAATTTGAGATAATTTCAATTAAAATGATCTAAATCGTATACATTTTTATCAGATTTAAAATATCTCATGCCAATAAAAATATGTATTTACAATAAAGTCCGTTCCCTACTAATTATTAACCAATAATTACCCTACTAATAACCTTACTAACAATTGCTGTATGCTGTAAATAAATTAAAATTAACTTACCTTGTATGAAAATTAATTTTGTGAAGACGTGTGCAGGCCGAAGTTTTCCTTGTTCACAAAGTCAATATTCACAATAAAAATTAATAAAAATTAATAAATAATTTGACAACCGATCAACGTGCATCGTGCTTGATCTGATATCAACGAGTAATGACTATGATATTATTATGTCTTTTCGTATCAAAAATAAATTAACGCAATCTAATCTAATATTATCATGTTTTCTACGTAATCTTTTCTTGTTGTTTCGATCCATAGTGTATTAGTAATTACATTATATTTCGATCGACGGCAAAGCGTGCGGGAAAACGGTCGGGACGGTCGTGCGAAAAATGACAGTTTCTTTGAACCGGTGACCGTAATAATATCTTAAAAATTCCCGTAAAAATTTAGAATTTATTATAACACGAAAATAAATATATCATTATTAATATTGACTATTGAGAGGACGCTACACACGTAAATATTGAGACCAAAAACAAGGTTCACGCGAACACGTTTTATTAGAGCTATAATCACCCTAGAGATTCAAAATTTTTACACAATATAGAAGACAACTATTTCTGTGACGTAGTGTTTTTATTTTTTTATTAAAATAATTAGGAAAGGAGTTATTAAAGCTCAAATATGCATGATATTATTTGTTTTTAAAAAGCTTATAAAACTACATTGAGTAAAAATATGAAAAAAATGAAAACACTACATCACAGATAAAATTCTCCCCAATACATAGTGAAAATTTCATGAATTTATTATGAATGTAGCCAGTGTATTTTATGTTCGCGTAAAACAGTTTTTAACAATGTTTTATGGTAAATACAAATATTCGTCATTGATTTGTGCGCTGTTCCCGTTGCTAGCGTTCGTTCGGTGAACTAAAACCCCCACTCCACTGCAGAAACAACTGTAACCGGTACGGCGACAACGATGCGTCGTCGTTATCGGTAGACAGTGATATATAATTATATAAATAATAATTAATGCAGTTCGAAGAAACAACCAGAAGCCAGAAATAAGATTATCGATAATAATCAGTTGATTTTATATTATTCACAGTTCACACTATTTTATGCCGTCCATTATAATTTGCTATTATTCTGATGTTCACAAAATATGAAATCACACATAATTCATACACTCCAGAAAATTATAATAAATTATAATATACTATATTTATCAATGCTAAATTCTTATGTTTTTTTTAAATACTTACTACCTACAGTGCAGTAGTTAACTGATATTTCGCCGGAGCAAAATTAATAATTTGTCAATGTCATGTAAAGATTGGACTACTTTTGGTTTTCTAAGTTTTTTACAAATTATAATCTGCTAAAACTACGTTTACAGGTTTCAACACTTATAAGGAAACATAAAAAAAAAATCGTATTGCTATTGCAATGTTTGAACACGCATTATGAAGCCCATGTTTAGTAATAAAAATGTATATTTCAAAATGTAAAGAGTTAGATAATTTCTTAGCACTTGAAATTACTTTCATTTTGAAACTTTCTATTTCTGATTATAGTTCAAAGGTATCCAAGTCTCAGTGACGTACTCACGGTGGGGGGGATCAGGGTGTCATATCTCTCCTTTGGATTTTTTTGTAATGATCTATTATCTACATGAAAAAAAATGTAGGGTCTGTAACAAGTCAAAAATGAATATCCCCCCTTCCAAAAAGCTGAGCACGCCACTGCCAAGTCTTGTGAGTATTTTAAAGCCAAATCGACAGCACATGAGCTTGCAAAGCTTGTAATAATATGTACCAATACATATATTGTAAATGTGTTAAAAATATGTTGGCTACACGGAAATATGGAATATACTTTGAAATTTTAAAAATTAAAATTATATTGTGTGTAATTAGTTTTATTTTATAATAAAAAGTAATTTTCATTATGATGAACAAAATTATAAAATAATTTACATGAAAGTTTTTGATATGAAATAAATAATTTGCTAGTTGGTCGTTACTGCAGGCTTACCACTATACCTATATTCATATTATTTATTTTATTTTACGTTTTGTATAATGCATAAAATATTACTGAATAGGATAATAATATGTCAGTAATATTTAATCTTTTATTTTGGAATAAAAGAGTTAGTTATCATTACAGCGATATGTATTATTTGTTTATGAATTCCACATTTCTACAACAAAAGGTTTATAAAAGGCAAATGAAAGTTTATAAATTACTCAGTTCTTTGAAGTGGCTTGATATTTTAGATATTTATAAACTCTACAATATTATGTCTGTGCCTATATTAAATTTAGCCAATGTGCAATAATTGTTTATTCTTATATTTAACACCAATTGTTCACTTCGTGTAAGTTAACTGAACTAGTAACATCTTACATCTATAATTGTTTGTTCAGTAACAGAGACATTTTTTTATATTGTATACGCGCGTTATATCTGTCTGTCAATTTTCTTGTTTATTTGTGCGGTGTTAAAAAGTATAATGGCACCAAAAAAACAACGAGCCCAGGTACGTAAACCATCTCAGCGATTACGTATGAAAAAAACACAAAAAGGGGAAAAACTGAATGTAGTGTAAGTATCTAATTATTTCACATGTTTTTAAACATAATATTTACTAAACTTATAACATTTCTCAATTACTGGTGAAAGTTACAATTTTCTACGACTTATACTTTTTGAATAACAACAAATATTTTTAATCGTTTGAGAATATATCGTTATTTTAATTTTTAGTTTTTTAAGTTTTTTTCGATATTCAAAATAACTATACAATTTTAAATTTTATATGGCAATAACATTATTAGGTATATATAATTTTTTTTAGAAATCAATCGACGTATGCAGATACTAAAAAAACTGAAATTATTGAAAATAATTTTAGTACAGAAACAGAAGATTCGACTTCTAATGGTATGCTAGTTTGTAGGTACGTGAACATTTGAAATATTAATAATTGTTGATTTATGAGGAATCTTGTGTATTAAATGTTCAAATCTTAAATATAAAAAAGATAGTAAGTGGATGTCGCTTTGTCAACCTATAATATTACTTATTATATTATATTTGATGATATTATTGTAATTAGGTAACGTAATTTATTTTTCTATATTATAATTATTACCACAGTATGTTAACTATTCATTTTTATCAAAAAAAGAACACTTATTATTGACAATATCATTATATATTTATATGTATAAAATATAATAATATACTCTAAAATTTTCATATTCCTATTTATAATATTTTAAAATTATAAAAAAATAACTAAAATTGAATATTGATATTCTTTTTTAGATATTTTGGTTACAATATGAAATATTTATGATAATTGTTATTTTAAATGTTCAATGTTTAGTTATAAAAATTGAATATTTTATCATTTTTTAACTACAAAATCATTTTTCAATTTTCAATTTGATATAATAATTACGTCAAAATTCGAACTTTAGATGATTAATAAAATCGTACCTAAGTATTTTTAATATTTTTCAACTAATGTAACAATATATTAGGAGCTTTGTATTAAATTTTCAATTTTTTTTACCCAACGAATAAAATAACATAACTTGTTCTAACTCTCATTCAAAAATTATAAAAATACATAGGCACAATTTTTTTTTATTAGCATTTGAAGTTAAAATATTGACAAAAATTCGTCAAAATCATGAATATTTTTCACTATTTGGTAGTTAAAAATTTATAAATATTTTACTATCAAAAGCTAAGAACTGAAAATTTAATACTATGCTGTCCATAAGTTAAGCTTAGAATAATTATAAAAAAGTAAGAGGATTATTCAATTTAAAAAATTTTACGAGTGTTTAAAGTTTTAATTTTAATTTGAAATCAATAATACACGTGTAAAATAACGTTTTACAACTAAATAATTTTCGATTTTTGTTATTTTTAAAAAATTACTTAACGTAAGATCCTGAAACTTTTACTTAAATGTTTGAATTTGTTTCAAAATAGAATATATGACAATATTTAAATATAATATATTAATTATTAACATATCTTAGACTGACAAATCATCTCCGTTCAGAATCGTTTTTCGTATACAATGATACCTATCATTGCATTCAAATTTAACCTTCCCTAGTCCGAGGTCCATCCCACCCCCTAATGTACAGCAGAGCGATACACACTTACCCGCTTTTTTAGAGTTATATTTAACACAATTTTTTTTTAAAAATGCCTGTTTTATCTGCTTTAAAAAATTACCGGGAAGAATAATTTTTTTTTAGCGAATCAGTTGAAATAATTACTAGTACTCCAAAAGGTACAATCGGGTCAATTTTATCAAGTACAGAAAATGAGTCTAGCTCATCATTTGGGACATCTGTATCAATGAATTCGATTGTTGATCATGATCTGTATGTAGAATCGGACGAATCAATCAATACAATAGTTTCAGAGTAATAATATATTATACGCCTTTATATTTAATTTTTAATATATTATAGTTTTAAAAATTAAATGAATTATTTTTTAGAAAACTAGAAGGAAGAAGAATTGTGGATATTTTGTATTTTATAAGTCAAATCCAAAAAAAACATGATATTGCATTCGGTTGCTCATTTACAGATATGGAGTATCAGTCTGAAATTATAAAAGGATTTCAATCTGTTTTTTATTTTAAATGTAAAGTTTGTAATATTGTGGAGAAACTTTACACTGAAAATATTAATAAAACTGAAACAGTAACAACGAATAATGCTGCTGTCAATGCGTGTCAAGCTATAGGTTTGTTATTATACCTACCTGTCTTACCTATATAAATATATAATGCATTATTAAACCGTGGGTTATATGTATTTGTATATCTACATTCTACATACGCAGATAAGTATACAGTATAATATTTCACGGAGTAGCCGTGTAGGTATAAATTATTATACTTATGTACTTATATACGTAATACTTAATAGTTAATATGGTAAATATATATATATATAGTAAATTGTAACTTTCACCAGTAATTGAGAAATGTTATAAGTTTAGTAAATATTATGTTTAAAAACATGTGAAATAATTAGATACTTACACTACATTCAGTTTTTCCCCTTTTTGTGTTTTTTTCATACGTAATCGCTGAGATGGTTTACGTACCTGGGCTCGTTGTTTTTTTGGTGCCATTATACTTTTTAACACCGCACAAATAAACAAGAAAATTGACAGACAGATATAACGCGCGTATACAATATAAAAAAATGTCTCTGTTACTGAACAAACAATTATAGATGTAAGATGTTACTAGTTCAGTTAACTTACACGAAGTGAACAATTGGTGTTAAATATAAGAATAAACAATTATTGCACATTGGCTAAATTTAATATAGGCACAGACATAATATTGTAGAGTTTATAAATATCTAAAATATCAAGCCACTTCAAAGAACTGAGTAATTTATAAACTTTCATTTGCCTTTTATAAACCTTTTGTTGTAGAAATGTGGAATTCATAAACAAATAATACATATCGCTGTAATGATAACTAACTCTTTTATTCCAAAATAAAAGATTAAATATTACTGACATATTATTATCCTATTCAGTAATATTTTATGCATTATACAAAACGTAAAATAAAATAAATAATATGAATATAGGTATAGTGGTAAGCCTGCAGTAACGACCAACTAGCAAATTATTTATTTCATATCAAAAACTTTCATGTAAATTATTTTATAATTTTGTTCATCATAATGAAAATTACTTTTTATTATAAAATAAAACTAATTACACACAATATAATTTTAATTTTTAAAATTTCAAAGTATATTCCATATTTCCGTGTAGCCAACATATTTTTAACACATTTACAATATATGTATTGGTACATATTATTACAAGCTTTGCAAGCTCATGTGCTGTCGATTTGGCTTTAAAATACTCACAAGACTTGGCAGTGGCGTGCTCAGCTTTTTGGAAGGGGAGATATTCATTTTTGACTTGTTACAGACCCTACATTTTTTTTCATGTAGATAATAGATCATTACAAAAAAATCCAAAGGAGAGATATGACACCCTGATCCCCCCCCACCGTGAGTACGTCACTGAGACTTGGATACCTTTGAACTATAATCAGAAATAGAAAGTTTCAAAATGAAAGTAATTTCAAGTGCTAAGAAATTATCTAACTCTTTACATTTTGAAATATACATTTTTATTACTAAACATGGGCTTCATAATGCGTGTTCAAACATTGCAATAGCAATACGATTTTTTTTTTATGTTTCCTTATAAGTGTTGAAACCTGTAAACGTAGTTTTAGCAGATTATAATTTGTAAAAAACTTAGAAAACCAAAAGTAGTCCAATCTTTACATGACATTGACAAATTATTAATTTTGCTCCGGCGAAATATCAGTTAACTACTGCACTGTAGGTAGTAAGTATTTAAAAAAAACATAAGAATTTAGCATTGATAAAATATATAGTATATTATAATTTATTATAATTTTCTGGAGTGTATGAATTATGTGTGATTTCATATTTTGTGAACATCAGAATAATAGCAAATTATAATGGACGGCATAAAATAGTGTGAACTGTGAATAATATAAAATCAACTGATTATTATCGATAATCTTATTTCTGGCTTCTGGTTGTTTCTTCGAACTGCATTAATTATTATTTATATAATTATATATCACTGTCTACCGATAACGACGACGCATCGTTGTCGCCGTACCGGTTACAGTTGTTTCTGCAGTGGAGTGGGGGTTTTAGTTCACCGAACGAACGCTAGCAACGGGAACAGCGCACAAATCAATGACGAATATTTGTATTTACCATAAAACATTGTTAAAAACTGTTTTACGCGAACATAAAATACACTGGCTACATTCATAATAAATTCATGAAATTTTCACTATGTATTGGGGAGAATTTTATCTGTGATGTAGTGTTTTCATTTTTTTCATATTTTTACTCAATGTAGTTTTATAAGCTTTTTAAAAACAAATAATATCATGCATATTTGAGCTTTAATAACTCCTTTCCTAATTATTTTAATAAAAAAATAAAAACACTACGTCACAGAAATAGTTGTCTTCTATATTGTGTAAAAATTTTGAATCTCTAGGGTGATTATAGCTCTAATAAAACGTGTTCGCGTGAACCTTGTTTTTGGTCTCAATATTTACGTGTGTAGCGTCCTCTCAATAGTCAATATTAATAATGATATATTTATTTTCGTGTTATAATAAATTCTAAATTTTTACGGGAATTTTTAAGATATTATTACGGTCACCGGTTCAAAGAAACTGTCATTTTTCGCACGACCGTCCCGACCGTTTTCCCGCACGCTTTGCCGTCGATCGAAATATAATGTAATTACTAATACACTATGGATCGAAACAACAAGAAAAGATTACGTAGAAAACATGATAATATTAGATTAGATTGCGTTAATTTATTTTTGATACGAAAAGACATAATAATATCATAGTCATTACTCGTTGATATCAGATCAAGCACGATGCACGTTGATCGGTTGTCAAATTATTTATTAATTTTTATTAATTTTTATTGTGAATATTGACTTTGTGAACAAGGAAAACTTCGGCCTGCACACGTCTTCACAAAATTAATTTTCATACAAGGTAAGTTAATTTTAATTTATTTACAGCATACAGCAATTGTTAGTAAGGTTATTAGTAGGGTAATTATTGGTTAATAATTAGTAGGGAACGGACTTTATTGTAAATACATATTTTTATTGGCATGAGATATTTTAAATCTGATAAAAATGTATACGATTTAGATCATTTTAATTGAAATTATCTCAAATTTACTTTATATATTTTGGTATTAATACAAAGTTTTACATATTTGGTAAAAAAGTGCATATTTTGTATATATTTTATGTAATTTTTGATTTTTTTTATTGATTTGTGACGTCCATAAATATTATAAGCTTTGTAAAAAAATTTGACGATCTCCAAATAGATAGGTACTGTGTTACGTATCTAAATGGCATTTACGTAATAACTTTTAGCAGGCCGCTATTGCTTTGTTCCAGAATAATACTTGTTTTAAATACCTACATCATTTGTATTACTTTTACTTAATAGTTAAATATATGATACTAATACATTTTTTTAAATAAAATAATTTTTTTTGTAATTTTTAATACTAATATTTTTTTTTCGATATTTACATATTTTGGATTTTTTATTCCATATTTTTAGAAAAATCGGTACATATTATATTGATTTTTTTATTATAATAAAATCCGTTCCCTAATAATAATTAGTAATTACCGAAAAGTTTCATACTTATTTTATTCTGGAAAATGAAAAATATGGGTACCTACGTTATGTAATATTTGTTTAACATTTACATTATTCAATATTCATTAAGATTTTTCATTTTACATTTATTAATAAATTTAGATAGTAATTATGTACATTATATATTTTACGTATTACGCATTAACGCGCATATACACTGGTGTTCATTTACTTTGTATACAATCTAAACTCAAATATTTTCTCCAAAAAAAAAATTGGTAAAATTTCATTTTTTTTTTTTAATTTTTAATTAGTTTCTTTTTCTTAGTCAGATCCATTATTTTCAATTATCATGTCAACTCGTCGTGATCGTGATAATTTTCGAAGTCACCCATCTGGTTGCCAAAAACGAATAAAACAAGAAAAAAAAGAACAAATTATTAAGAAACAACGTGGTGCTTTTGAAAAATTTCTTTGTAAAATAGAAAAAAAAATGAAAATGATAATGAGGAACGGGAATCTATTCAAACGGAAATTCAGAATAATATATCAGATAATATTATCGAGTCTGGTCAAACAAAAGAAAATAAACAAGGTGAAAAATTAGGTATGGAAATCCATGAAGTATTCTCTGATAATTGTTCTGAACCTATAAACGAAAAAAATAACTTTGAGAAACTTTATACTGAGTTTGATGATATCGGCTGTTGGCCTGTAAATATTAACCAGAACATAAGAACAGAAATTATTAAATGTGGTCCAAAAAAAGTATTAAATTTTAAATTTCCGGTTAATGAGCAAAATAGGAAGTTTAACGTTAGTTATTATAATCGTGTAATGCCAAATGGAGAAATAGTTAATCGTTTGTGGCTTATTTATTCGATGAGTAAAGATGCTGTTTATTGTTTTTGCTGCACACTGTTTCGAACTAGTTTACCAAGTAATTCGAATAGAAGTGGGTTGGTAAGTGAAGGAATAAGTGACTGGAAGCACTTGTCTGAAAAGTTATCTGAACACGAACGAACTTCTGCTCATAATCAGACTATTAAAATTTGGATGGAACTAAAAATACGAATTTCGACTTTAAATACTATAGATAAACAACACCTGAATCAAATTGAAAAAGAGAAAAAACATTGGCGGGATGTACTTGTAAGAATTTTAGCTGGTATTGATTACTTAGCAAAATACAACGATGCATTTAGAGGATCATCTGATGTTATTTATACTGAACATAATGGAAAATTTCTCGGGTACATCGAAACGTTAGCTAAGTTTGATCCCGTAATAATAGAGCACGTTAAACGAATTAAATGTAAAGAAACCCACGATCATTATCTCAGTCATGATATTCAAGATGAACTTGTAACATTGATTGCGAATAAAATACAAAATAAAATAGTAGCGGTCATACACAACTCAAAATATTATTCAATTATTATGGACTGTACACCAGATATTAGTCATCAAGAGCAATTATCATTGATAATTAGGGTCGTGGATATGGATACCGATAACGAGCTAAGTGATCCAACGATTAAAGAAATGTTTATGGGGTTCATTAATGTTAATTCTACGACAGGATTACAATTGACAAACGTGCTATTAGAAAAACTAAAAGACAACAAAATTGAAATCAATAACTGCCGAGGCCAAGGCTACGATAATGGGGCTAATATGAAGGGTCAGTATCAAGGTGTTCGAGCACGGATAAAAAATTTAAATTCTAGAGCATATTTTACCCCATGCGCAGCACACAATTTAAATTTACTTCTAGGAGACTTAGCCAAAACCTCAACTAAAGCTGTTTCATTTTTTGGCGTGGTTCAGAGATTATATTGTTTATTTTCGTCATCTACTGGCCGATGGGACATTTTAAAAAAATATTGTAATTTATATACTTTAAAACCACTGTCAGAAACTCGTTGGGAGTGTAGAGTTAATAGTGTAAAAGCTTTGCGCTTTCAGTTACCAAGTGTAATTAAAGCTTTGGAAGAAATGGCAAATACAACCAACGATCCAAAAACAAGAAGTGAAGCCCATTCTTTAGTAATAAATGAATTAAATAGCTATGAATTTGTATTAAGTTTGGTAATCTGGTATGAAATTCTATCAGAAGTCAATGTTGTAAGTAAGAGCTTGCAAAGCATAAATATGCAACTGGATTTATCTACTAATTTGTTAAATGGACTACTCAAATTTTTTGAAGATTATCGTACTACAGGATTTGATTCTGCTAAAATAACAGCCAACACTATTTCAGAGGACTTAGATATCGAAATAGAATTTAAAAAAACCCGTAAAAGAGTTAAAAAGTCACATTTCACTTATGAAGGACATGACGATTTAATTGAAGATGCTGAACTTAAGTTCAAATATGATTTTTTTCTTTTAGTTATTGACCAAGCAATTAATTCAATGAATGAACGATTTCATCAATTCAAAACATTTAATAATAATTTTGGATTTTTGTACAACATTGAGCAGTTAAAAAATTTTAATAATGAAGATTTAATGATACAATGTAAAGATCTTCAAATTACTCTGTCTGACGGTGATTCTAAGGATATTGATGGAGTTGAATTATATGAAGAATTAATTATTTTGAGGAATATTATTCATGATACTAAAACGGCGTTAGAAATGTTATCATGTTGAAAAAAATGATGGGTTCATTTCCAAATACTTGTATCGCATTAAGAATTATCTTAACAATTCCTGTAACGTCTGCCACTGCTGAAAGGAGTTTTTCAAAACTGAAAATAATAAAAAACTATTTGAGAAATACCATTTCGCAAGATAAGATGTCAAACTTAGCATCGATTTCAATTGAAAATAAAATAGCAGAGTCTCTCGATTACAACGATATTATTGAAACATTTGCTTCACAAAAATCGAGAAAAAAAACTTTTTAATATTTATAATGTGTTTGTATTGTATTAATGAAGTCTTGTAAAAAAAAATATTAATTAATCAACTTGACAACTTGTTATTTAAGTAGCTTATGTTTGTTTAATATCTTCTATAGTATATTAGTAGGACTAATACATTTTATTTAATTATTCGATTTATTTGATTACGTATGTATAAGAAAATACAATTGTAAAATGTATATTATATTTTTTTAGTTTTTAAGTTTGATTTCATTGTTTAACCTTTTACATAACATAAACAAAATAAAACAATATATTACCACTATAAAATCCTTATAAATTATTTAATTTTGTAAAAGAGTTAATTCATAGCTCATAATTTTATCAATTTTTTGTGGGATATCCTAGACGCCATTCTTATAAAAGGGCCTCGCGATACATGATTTCGCCCAGGGCCTCGCAAAAGCTAGCGCCGGCCCTGGGGCAGGCCGTATGTCGAGTTGGAGAAAATTATACTAAACATGAAGCTAAATACAATTTTAGTAATATCACGTTCCCGACCCCTATATCTGATATTGTAAAATTTGAAAAAAATAACGTCAACGTATCCGTAAATGTTTATGGGTTGGATAAAAAATTTCAGCCACTACGCAAATGTATGACGTATGAAGTGTACCCGCTACGTATTGTTGACGATGAGAAGGCTGACCACTTCGATCTACTATTGGTGACGGATGAAGAAAACTCTCATTATGTGTATATATCGAATTTTTCCCGACTCATTCGCGCGCAGAAAACTAGACATACAGAGAGAGTTGTGTTCTGTAAGAGATGTTTCACGTCATTCGATAGTCAAAGTTTGAAATTCAAGTTGGGTGGACAGGCGGGACTGCAACAGCATAAGCTGATTTGTGGTGTACAAAAGCCTATATTACCTTTGATGCCGAAAGAGGGTGAGTGTCTACAGTTTGAAGCATGGAGAAACACTCAGAGACATCCCATAGTAATATATGCAGATTTCGAGACTATACTGATGAAGACTGACGAAGCGAAGGGGAAAAACACAGAGATAATACATAGACATGAAGCGATGAGTTATGGGCTCATGGTGAAGGCGAGCAATAACGTACCGGTAGAGCTATTAGCGAAACATAACATATCAACAGAACCAATATTATACCGAGGAAGTGAGAGTTGACAGGATGTGGCGAGACATTTTGTTAAAACAGTATCTGAAATAGCATTAAACATTGAAAAATTATTGAAGACGAATATTTCGAAAAACATGACTATGAGTGACGTTCAGACTCACGAAGCAGCTACACAGTGCAACCTCTGTCGAATCAAGTTCACATCACCCACAGAAATACAGCATCGTAAGACAACCATTGCCATCTCTCAGGAAAATATCGTCAAGCTATATGTAACACATGTAATCAAAAACTTCAAACACCAATTTTTGTACCGTGCTACTTCCACAACTTATCGAACTACGACGCGCACCTGATAGTCAAAGAACTTGGTCATGACACCCAAGCCATTAGAGTAATACCGAACAGTGAGGGAAAATACATATCATTCTCTAAATACGTGTCAAATAAATTTTCAATCCGCTTCATAGACACTTTTCGGTTTATGGCATCAGGACTGTCAACTCTAGCCAAAAATCTTGTGACACCGGGTCTAGAGAACTTCAGAGAGACTGCTAAAGTTTTCGATGAAGTCGATATGTCACTCGTGACTCGGAAGGGGGTTTACCCGTACGAGTACAAGGATGGATGGAAGCGGTTAGATGAAGTAAGACTACCTAGGAAGAAAAAATTTTATAGCACGTTAAATGAGTCGGGAATAAAGGAAGAGGAATATGATCACGCGAAGGAGGTCTGGGACCACTTCGGTTGTAAGACGTTGGGCGAGTACAGTGATTTGTATTTGAAAATCGACGTTTTGTTGTTGGCAGACGTCTTTGAGAATTTTCGCGATGTCTGTATGAAAACGTATAACCTTGATGCCGCTTACTACTTTACCGCACCTGGGCTGAGCTTTGACGCAATGATGAAATTTACAGGTCAAAAGTTGCAGCTGTTGACTGATTATGACATGTTATTGATGTTTGATGATGGTTAGTATATCAAAATTATTTTTAAAATATATATTATATATATATATATAATAATCTTATATATATATTTTTATAGGTATTCGTGGTGGATTGGTACAGGCAAGCATGAGGTACGCGAAGGCGAATAATATAAAGACCCCAGACTATGACAAGACTAAGGATAAATCTTGGTTGATATATCAAGACTGTAATTATATTTATATTTTTATTTTATTTTATTTTCAATCCTAAACTTTAAACTTTATAGGTAATAATCTCTATGGTTGGGCTATGAGTCAGTACATGCCATACGGTAACTTCAACTGGGTTGAATCCAACCTGAACGGACTGAGCGAGATGTCACCAACGTCAGATAAAGGACGAGTATACGAAGTCGATATCTCATACCCACAACACTTACACGATCATCATAACGATCTACCTTTCCTACCACAAAACGGTATACCACCAGGTTCGAAGGTAAAAAAATTGAAGGCAACGTTTCAGCAGAAGAGGAATTATATTATTCATTATAGGAACCTGCAGCAGGCAATTGAAAATGGGTTGATAGTTGATAAAGTAAATATTTTTATTTTAAAAGCTTTTATTCATATTTATATATATAAGTATTTTTTTTTTTTTTTTGGGTACATAGAGTTTTAGAGTTCAGTCAGTCTGCATGGTTAGCAGATTACATTAACTTAAACACTGAAATGAGAAAGAAGGCAAAGAATGACTTTGAGGACTTTTTCAAATTAATGAACAACGCAGTATTTGGTATGTCACTTTATTTACTTAATTTTACTATTTTACTATCAGTTTTTTTTTTCTAGGGAAGACTATGCAATCGAAATGGAAAGAAATGAAGATGGAGTTAGTGTCGTGTGAGAGACGATTACAAAGACTTATTAATAAAACGACATTTAAGCATACGACTAGGTATAGTGAAAACCTGAACGCGGTCGCACTGGAAAACAAAATAATAAAATTTGATAAACCTATCTATATTGGTAAATAGACTTTTTAATTTTTATAATATACATTATTAATACATTTATGATTTATTATATATAGGATTTGCTGTACTTGACATCTCCAAGACGATGATGTACGATTATCATTATAATGTTATGAAAAAACATTATACTGATAATATCAAGCTTATATATACTGACACAGATAAATATATTTAAACTATCCTCATGCATCTACATAATATAATAATTTAATATCATTATTACAGATTCATTGATATACCTTATTAAAACCGATGATTTTTATAAAGACTTACTTGACAACTCCAACTTGATGGATAGACTGGATACGGCGGACTTACCTCCTATCCACCCGTGCTATACTACAGCTAGGAAAAAGGTGCCAGGCTTTTTCTCAGACGAGGTAAAAGGACATACGATGACCGAGTTTTGCGCACTACGTGCAAAATCATACGCGTACAACATAAATGCAGGAGAAGAGGATGCGGTGAGAGATAAGGACGATAAGGATAAAGTTGGTGGAGAAAATATCAAGGCTAAGGGGGTAAGACAGCATGTGGTTAAAAACCATATGACGTTGGAGGAACATAGAAGGTGTTTGTTTGATGAAGGTAGAATGGAGGCATATAAAGATAATATATCAATCAGATCGTTCAAACACCAGCTCATGACAATAAAAACAAAAAAGTTAACATACAACAATTATGACGACAAGCGAGTGGTATTGATTGATAAAATACATACCTTAGCTCATGGATATTACAGTATAGAGTAAGTTATTAAAACTATATACTTTTCAAATTATTTTACCTTTTAATTTTTATAGGGAAGACGAACCTGGAGAAGCTGAGGAGTGGTCAGAACTTGATTTTGAGGTAGATGGTGAAGGACGTAGATGGTTAGATTTTGAAAAAAGTTTTATGAGAGAGCTTCTTCAGTACAGTACTAAATAATCCTATCACTGTTTTTAAAAATATTATATATATATTCAATTTGTAAATAGCACTGTATATATTACTATAATAATTTATATTTACGTTGTATTATATGAATGTAAGCATGTAATTGATAAATTATTAAGATTGATTAATGCAAAAGCCATATAGTTACCTATATATATATATACATTCATATTTATTTATTGAACACTTTTTTTTCCCATATAAATGTTTCAGATAGGAATCATTGTATTTAATTAAAATATAAATAAAAAAGCAATGTTAACGTATAATATTATTATGTTTATTAAATATAATATTTACAATATATACAATCTCTTTTTTTTTACGAATTATTTATATACCATTTTCTTATAACAAATACTTTATAGAATGTAGGTACATTGTTTTGGATTAAATTCCATATGAAAAATACAACAAGGTAGAGTTTCATCGTTACAAATTTGATCCAATCGAGGGCAGCCCAAGTCTTCGATGTTAATGAGTGCAATGTGTGGAATATAGTTCATAAGAAGTTGTTTTTTCTGCTCACCCTTCACGTAAATGCACTCGAATTTCAACGAATTCAATATCCTCCCGAGTTCCTCGTACTCGACATCGCCATATTCCAGAGATAGTTGATGATAATTATGCTCCAACCACTTGTTAGTTTTTCGACTCTTGTTGTCCTGCATAGTTTTTGAATTTTTAAAAATCCAGTGTTGAGTTGCCCATGTTTCTGTGTCGACTGCAGACATTTCTTTAATAAAATATTTATTTTTTACTCCAAGAACGCATTGAATGTCTATGATGGCCGAACACATTATGACTTGTCTTTATAATGAGATTCAATAGTACTTATTATGTCAGGTAATATTTTTCTCAATTCAATACACATATAGTTTATCAAAACTCCAATACTTTTCACTTGCTCTGCAACTTCTATAGACGATAGATGTATCGTTTTTATTTGTTCTTCCTGCACATGAATGGATTTGTAATTTTCTTCAAGTAAATGCTCGAATCAAATTTATGTGTATATGTTTTGAAAGACTGCTCGATATTTGTTACAATGTTTTTAGTATCACTCGATTGAGAACTACCAAACACGTTCATAGCTAAAGTACGTCTGACACTATTTCTTAACATCACATGCATTTATCCAACTATTATGTGTATTATCAAATCCTAACCACTTGACATATATTTGTTTTCCCTTCCTACGTATAATTTTTACGATTAAATATTCGTTTGGGAAATTGGTATTGTATATTTCTTCAGAGTAAAAACATCCGGATATAGGTTTACCCATATAATCTTGTAATTGATACCGTAAAATGGGGTGATTTCGGACATGTGGGGTGACTCCGGACAAAACCATATTTTTGTAGTTTTCTTATCATTTTAGATTACAAGTTTGATAAAAGTTGAAAATTGATACTCCACATTAATATCTATTTTATCCTCCATAGAAAATAATATTTATTGATAACATGATATTATCATACCAAATGTTATGGAGGTAAATACAATATGATCTATTTTTGGATTTTCAAATTATCGATCTGATAACGACTGTAGCACAACAACAAATAAACATATTTGATTGCGGTTTTCGGCAATCGGCTCGCAAACTTATTAGTTATAACTTACGTGTGTTGAAATAGTTAATTTATTTATTCATTCATTGTAGTGCTACATTATTTAAATTATTTTAAGACGTGGGGTGACTCCGGACAGGAATATTACGATGCCCAGATCATACAAAAAAAAGGTAGGTGGCCGTTCTTATCGAAATTACGATCATAATACAATTAAAAATGCAGTTGATTTCGTTCGTTTTCAAAAAATGTCAATTCGACGTGCTTCTGAAGCGTTCGGAATACCAAAAAGTACAATATGTGACTATTTAAATACAAAAACAATTATAAAAAAGCCTGGTGGACAACCCATTTTAAACACCGACGAAGAAAGTCGACTTGTAGAAGGATTACTGAAATGTTCTGAGTGGGGGTTCCCCATGAAGTGCCGTGACATTCAATTAGTTGTTAAATCGTATTTAGACAGATTAGGTAAAAGTTCGAATAAGCATAATAAATTTAATAATAATATGCCTGGAAAAGATTGGGTTGAATTATTTTTAAAAAGAAATAATAAGCTCACACTACGATTTGGTGAAAATATCAAGCGTGTGAGAGCAGCTGTATCAACATCTATTTTAAATGAATATTTTGATAACCTTAATGAAGTTTTAAAAGATATCCCTCCAGATAATATTTTTAATTATGATGAAACAAATTTTGTCGATGACCCAGGTAAAAAACTTGTTGTGGTAAGACGAGGTACCAAGCACCCAGAAGTTATAAAAGATACCTCAAAAACAAGTGTATCGGTTATGTTTTGTGTGTCAGCTGACGGAAAAATGCTACCACCCTACACAGTTTATAAGGCTAAACATATTTATCCAACGTGGATTGAAGGTGGTGTAGAAGGAGCAGGCTATAATCGGAACGATAGTGGGTGGTTTGATATGCCCATATTTGAGGATTGGTTCATAACATGTTTTTTACCATCTTGTCGTAATTTGAACGGACCTAAAGTTATTATAGGGGATAATTTAGCTAGTCATTTATCATTAGAAGTAATTCAACTTTGTGAAAAAAATAATATTCATTTTGTATTACTTCCCCCAAATGCGACCCACTTATGTCAACCGCTCGACGTCGCTGTTTTTAGACCGATTAAAAGATGTTGGCGAAATACTTTAGATACTTGGAAAGTCAAAAACTCTGGAATAATACCTAAATCCGAATTTCCTAAGCTGCTTAGAAATACTTTAGAACAATTAAGTGAGAGTATGAAAAATAATATTAAGTCAGGATTTAGTGCAACAGGTATCTATCCGTTCAATAAACAAAAAGTTTTAAATAAAGTTCCAAGTCGATCCGAAGAAAACGATAATGATTTATCAAGGTCGTGGACTGAAGCATTTGTTGATATTTTGTCTGATGTAAGAAATAAAAAAGATTTAGTAAAAAAACGTAGAGGAAAAAAAATCAATATATCTGCAGGAAAAAGTGTAAGAATAGATGATATTAAAAAAAAAGACGAACTACATGATATTGATGACCTAGATGACCCCCACAGCGTTCAGGAAGAAAATTCAATTGATATTTATGCACCTTCTACCAGCGGGACACACGGCAACGATTTATCAGAAATAATTAACGAAGATGATTTCATTGATCCAAATATTGAACTAAAAAAGGGTGATTTTATTATTGTTAAATATGAAACAAATAAACGAAATATTATGTATATTGGACAAGTGGAAATGTATAAATGTCCATTAATATACGTGAATTTTTCGAGAAAAAAAACCAGTGCACAAGAAGAGTCATATTTCGTTTTTCCGCAAGTCAAAGATAAGAGTAATATCACACAGATGCAAGTAGTACGAAAATTAGTACCCAGTAAAATAATGAAACGAGGACGTTTTATTTTTGACCAGATTGATACAACTAATTTTAATTGAAGAAATAAAATAAATTTACAATTTACATATCTTATATAATATTTTATAAACGTTTTATTTGATAATTATTAGTTTAAGTTTGAAAAGAAAAAGTTTATTTAATTTTAAGTTAACATTTTTATAAAAGTAAAAAATTATTTTATGTTAAGTTATTTAAACTATTGAATAAAATACTTTGTATTTATAATAAAGTTATGGTTTTTTTTTTGTTTAATTGCTTTCATTATTTTTAAAAATATCCACATTGTCCGAAGTCAACCATTGTAATTTTAACATCGGTTTTTAATGAAATTCAAAAGGTGTCCGAAGTCACCCCATTTTGCGGGTGACTCCGGACAGTTTTGAACTTAAAAAAAAAGTGTGAACTTTAATGACTTTTATGATTATTCTTCTGCTATATGATTTCAATATACCTAAACAACATTGTATATTTTTTTCATAATTTTAGAAACAATTTATTGAGGCTAATTTTTGAAAAAACGTTCAAATCTGTCCGGAGTCACCCCATTTTACGGTAAGTAACGGGTAATGTTTTATTTATTTTGATAACTTTGAATATTTCCGTAGACCAGTTAGGTAGATAACCTTTTGTAAACACGCCTTTTTGTGTACTGATACGAACGTTATCGCCGACTTTGAATTTAATTTTTACATTATTAATTTTACACTGTTCTATTACCACTGATGCGGGGTCGGAATCTGCCTGTACTGGTGTCATTCCTATAGTCCTATGTCGTGAATTATTGTATTCGTCAAGCAACTTTGGTAAAATTGAAACCCATTCATGTGAACCACGTACAGTGAACTCTCTATACATTTTTTGTTTCAGAGTACGGTTGAATCTTTCTACTATACTCGCTTTTAGAATACTGAAAGTTGAATATTTGTGTATGTTATACTTGGTCATTAAAGCGTCAAAAGTAGTGTAATAAAATTCTTTTCCTTTATCGAGTTGTAAAAGTTTTGGTGAACGAACAAGTAATATTGTAGCCATAGCACTAGTAACTTTTTTACCCGATTTTGTCTTTAATGGTATTGCCCAAGAAAGTTTTGTAAAACAGTCAATAACACATAAAATGTACTTAAATCCACCATTTTTCTTTGAATATGGTATCATTTCAATCAAGTCAGCTTGCCATAAATCATTTTTTCCATAAACGTTAACTCTACGCTGTCGTATATAGTAGACAGTCGTCAAAATATTAATAGAGGTGGGAACATTTTTAATTGTAAACAAAATTGATATAGGTCAGTGAAGCGTATGTGCTGAGACAGCGATAAGATGATTATATATAACACCGCCGTACGCGCAGGCAGGGGAGTCCCGTTGTCGCTGAGTGAATCGGCGAGGACGTAGGTACTCGGGTTGCGCGTGCGAAACGTCAATCTTAGTATTTTTATTTGTGTTTGTATTTTTAATATAATAAAAGTGTTTCCGACCTGAAAACCCGAGTTGAATATTATTTCAAAGTCTTTCTTCGTTCTTACCTTTAATATTGGAACAGTGCTCAGACCCACACACCTTAATAGTCAATGAGGTTTTATTACAAAATCGAATAGTGCTCCGGTTGTGGCGTCCTAATAGTCATTCCAATTTAGGAAACGAACGGAGAACGACTAAACCGTACACCATCGTACCTCAAAGGTTAACAGTGCTAATCTGAATTTATTCTAGAGACAGTCATTAACCTAGAGTGTGCGAGGGTAAAGTATACAGTTGGTTTTACCGCGTATTATTTAATACGGGTGATACTACAAAGTGGCGCCCAACGGGGTTACTTATCCACGGTCGGAGACATTTTTTTTTTTTTGATTTTGTGCCCTGGTACCTCAACCTTGGCACGTTTTATTTTTTTGAAGTGTTTTTGTATAAGTAAAATACAACAATTGTGAACGTTTCGGTAAAACCCGAAGTGAGTTTAGTTTTTTGCGTGTGAGTAACACATACGCACTCGATTTTTTTTTGTCCAACCGACATACAGCAGTTTTGTGCCGCGTGCTACAATTTTTGCAACCGTGCGCTTACACGTATACGCCAAGGTAAGCAACGTTTTGTAATATACTTACATTTAATGATAGGATTATAGATTAGATTTTTTTTAAACTATTCAAATAGAATTTTTTCAGTTCATTTTTTTTTCCTCTCTTATTCTTTTCAAAATTTTACTCGATATTATATAACCGCAAAAATATTTTAATTTTAAGCGATATACTTATGTATTAATATTAGGACTATAGATTAGTTTTTTTTAACGATTTAAAAAGATTTTTTAATTCAATAATTTTCAAAAATTTTATTCTATTTTTAAATAACCACGAAAATATTTTAATTTAAGTTTCTAACTGATAAGCATAAATTAATTAAACTAAATTCTATTATGATATGAATGACGAACACCTTATAGCTTTGGGAAAAAAAATTACAAAATTAACTGATATTTATTTACAAAGGAAACCAGATCTTATTGAATTATGCAAATCTAAACAATTAAAAAGTGTAGGAACCGTAGATAACCTGAGGGCTAGATTATCTAGATACTATAAGGGGATCATAGAATTAGACGACATCGAAGGAACTTTAAGCGATCTAGAAAAACTCAAAGTTCAAAAAGATTCAATAGAAGACAGAATTGATATCACAGAATTACTTACACAGAGCAACTTAAGTGATTCAAGCCCAGAAACTAGTAATTGCGCTATAAATAGGCCAGAAAAAATTGATAACGACCTTTTAAATAATATATCCAAAAACTTAGAAGAAAACGCAAACAAATTAATAACTCAAGCAGAAAAAATTGTAAACCTTGGTAGTAATTTATATCAAAACGACTTAGTACAAGCCCCTAATAATAGTTACAATAACTTAATAAACTTAGATATTAACGAATCAACAAAAGTAGAACACATATACGAAGATATCATAAGTCCAATAAAAACTGAATCAAACTTAAATACCACTTTCTTTAGCAACTCAAAATTCGTAATAGAAAATACACCTGAAAAATTAAATAAATTTGAAAATCAAAATCCAAAACACAAAATGGAAAAAATGATAATCAAACCAGATAGTTTTTCCGGACAAGGTGACATCAAAACATTCATCAGACAATACGAAAAAGCAGCACAGATCAACAATTGGAACGACGACGAAAAAATTAAGTTTTTATCAATATTTTTGAAAGAAACTGCTAACATATTTTTACAAAATTTGGAAAACAAAGGAGGTAACTTGTCATGGGAAAATCTGAAAAGCGAGTTAATAAACGAATTTCAACCCATAGGATACTCAATAATATTAAAAAACAAATTAGAAAATAGAAAACAGAACGACTTAGAGTCAATTTCTAGTTTTGTTACGGAAATAGAATACCTGTGTAGCCAAGTACAAAAAGATATGAAAGAGGAAGACATTTGCGTATACATACTAAAAGGTATTAGGGAACCTATATTACATGCAATATCACTACATGATAATAGTACTTTAAAAAAATTGAAAGAAAATTTGAAAAAATATGAACTTATGCAATTTAGAATTAATTCAAGAAGTTCCGGTCTCAGCGAATACACGGCTATCTTAAATAAACAAGTAATGCAACTGAATAATGAAACTAAAGACAGCAATCAAGAAATAAAACGATTAAATACAAAATTAGAAGGAATAGACAGTTATCATAAAAATAAAATCGATCAACTGTGTACCAAAATCGATCAACTATGTACCGAAATGCATAATTTTAAAAAATACGACAAGACAGTAAATTTTGAAGATAGATCACGCAAAAGAGAAAAAAGTCCATATCTAGGAATATCAGATTACGAAGGCAGGAACAATTATAGGGAAAAAAGTCCTTATCCCGATAGGTACAACAACGATAAGTTCAGAGAAAGGAGTAGAGATAGATACTATAACAATAAATACAGAAATAACAGTAGAGAAATGAGCGATAATAGAGATAGGTCCGATTCAAGAAATAGGGGAAACTCCTACGACAGATCCAGAGATAGAAATAGTTATAATAACAGAAATAGTGAAAATAACACAAATAGGAAACAGCACAGTAGGGAAAACAGTAGAGAAAGATATTCAAGATCCACGACGCCGGAAAGATTTAACCCTTAAATTGGTAATGTATCCTACCAGATACATTAACTTTGAGTAATATTATAAATTTCCTAAAAATTGATATTGCTTATTGTTATGTTGTATACACTGCTAATATATCTCACGTTTTGATAATAAATGCGTACCGCGAATTTCAATGATAATACACTAATTGATAACAAAAATAAAAACTTCAGTTTATCAGTCCACATTTGTATACGGTTTTTCGTTTTTGAAATAGTGTTTATTTTATTTATTTTTTCATAAATCGATGTGAAACATTTGAAAAATCATTAAAGGTAAGTTGTTTTAATATTTTATAAGTGAAATATATTGTTTTATAGTTTTAGTAAAGTATATTTCATTCTCTGAAATGGATGTATCTCCCTAGACACATTGCCAAGTATATAAATTATAACAACTCTATCTTCGTGTATCTCAGTAGATACATTGCCATTTCTGTCAACTATCAGAATTTTTTTTTTTATGATGATTATATGTTTATATATTTATATGACATTAATATTATTTAATGTTTACCTATATTTTCATAATTTAATTACATTAATAATTGTAGAACTGTAAGACTATAATGTTTTCTTCACGATCGAAAAAAATGGTTGCTATGGTTATTCCTCCTTTTGATAGTGGATCAAGCTCAGAAGATGAATCAGAATTAGGAATTGATGAACAGAATGAACATGAAATAGATAGACTATTGGCAGAGTTAGACAAAGATATAGAAAATAATGTAAAATTATAATTTATTAGTAAATAATAATTATTATTATTATTATTATTATTATTATTTATAATTTATTATAATTTATTAATTTGTAAATTTGTTTTAGTGTTAGAATAAATAAGTATATTATATTTATTTTTTCTCTTCAAAGTGAATAATTTTTGTACATCTCTATTGTTTTATTATATAATAAACCTAATTTCAATTTTTTTGTTCTATTAGGAATTGAATGAACAGTTGGCAAAAGATTTTGAAGAAATCTACCAGTTTGTAGATGAACAAGTTCCTAATAATTTATCAGAAGCTAGTATACATTTACTGTCAGATTGTAGTACTACAACCTTGACAACTCCACAACCTACTTTAATCCCATCTCCTGCTTCTTCAAGACCCAGCTCGTCAACATCAACTACACCACGCCGTTCTAGTCGTAAGTCTAAAATACTACCTAACAATCAACTGCCTCAGTCAATATCTGTTGTTCAAAAATCAACAAAAAAAATACCATTAAAACATTTAACGTTTTCGTGGAAAAAAAGCTCAACATTTGATTTTGGTGTTGATGTTCCTTTACAACAACAATATTTTACTGACAGTATTTCTGTATTAACACCAATAGAGTATTTTTTTAAATTTTTTTCTGAAGATCTAATAACTCTTATGGTCGAACAATCAAATTTATACTCTTTTCAAAAATTTCAAAAGCCTCTTGGTGTTACTTTCAACGAAATTAAAGAATTTCTTGGGATTGAGTTATGGATGGGTGTTGTAAAATTACCAGCATACACTGACTATTGGGCTCAGTATACTCGATGTAGCTTTGTGGCAAACGTCATGCCTTTAAAAAGGTATCAGCAAATTTTACGATGCCTTCACTTTACAAATAATGAAGAATCAGATGTCACTGATAGATTTTTCAAAGTTCGACCAGTATTAGATATTATAAGGTTGAATTGCCTAAAATTAAGTCAAGGGCAACGTTTCTCTATCGATGAAATGATGGTGCCATATAAGGGCAAAAAAGCTGGGTCTCGACGCCAGTACATGCAGAACAAGCCAAAAAAATGGGGAATTAAGTTATTTGTACGTGCAGGGATAGATGGGATGGTGTATGATTTTTTAGTATATTCGGGGGATTGTACATTTCGGAACATCACTTTTTCTACATTTGAAACTGGTTATTTTGGACTTGGTCCAAAAGTAGTAATTGCATTATGTTCTACTATACCAAATAAACCATTAAGTGTAGTTTATTTTGATAACTTCTTCACTACCCCAGAATTGATATATTATTTAAGAGATGAATTTGGAATTCTGAGTTTGGGGACATTGAGGAAGCAACATTTACGTGGTTGTCCATTGATGGAAGATAAAAAGTTAAATAAATTGCCAAGAGGCTCATTTACAAGTCAGTGTGATGTCAATAAAAAGGTTATTATTACAAAATGGAAAGACAATAAAATTGTATGTTTGGCAAGTTCATATGCATCGGAATATCCAGTTGAAACAATCCAAAGATATTCTAAAATTGAAAAAAAAAAGGTACCAGTTCCATATCCAAAGGTTGTTCAGGAGTATAATTCACAAATGGGCGGCGTTGATTTGGCTGACATGTTTGTGGCACTTTATAGGACAGGTATGAAAAGCCATAAATGGTATATGTCATTATTTTCACAAATGATTGATATATCAATAAATAATGCTTGGCTGGTGTACAAAAGAGACTGCAAAGAATTGAATGAAAAGCCTACAATGAAGTTGAAACAGTTTAGAACTAATGTTGCAATGACATTGACATGTCAAAATAAACCCAAAGTCGGCAGAAGACCTCTATCTCAGGACCAAGTAAAAAAAATACGGCATCCAGTTGCCCCTCGCCCTATTGAAAATGTAAGATTAGACAAAGTTGATCATCTCCCTACATTTACCACAAAAGGAAGATGTCGCCTTTGTAAAACTGGACAAACTACTATTTTGTGTGACAAATGTAATTGTCGTTTATGCTTGGTTGAGACTAGAAATTGTTTTCAACTTTTTCATTGTGTTAAATAATTATTTACTATTACTGGCTTTATAAATTTTCATTTTTTACATTTTTCTAAAATTTTGTTTTTTTGTATTTTATTTTTATTTTAAGTGTTTAGATTTATATATTCAATATTTAAATATAAAGAAGTTTTATTTATGTTTTAAAAAGAATGTGATATTGTTTTTTTTTTTAGACTGAAAATATCAAAATGTGATGTTATTTTATTTGTATTTTGTTCTAATGTTAAAAATATTAAAAGAGTTTTTAATAATTTTATATATTCAATATTTATATATAAAAAAGTTTTGTTTATGTTATAAAAAGAAGGTGATATTGTTTTATTTGTAAGACTGAAAATATTTAAAATTGATGTTATTTAATTTGTACCTATCTTGTTCTAAGATTAAAAGTTATTTGATTGATTTTATATATTCTATATTTACATATTAACAAAAAATTTATTCATGTTATTAAAAGAAGATAGTATTATTATATGTGTATTTTGTACAAGTAAAAAGTTTAATAATCTATTTTATCTATTCTACATTCATACATAAAAAGTTTTATACATTTTATTATTTTATGTTACATAAAAATGTATTTCAACTATACAATAATTGTGTTCTTATACTTGGCAATGTATCTTGTCAGATACAACTCAAACATTGCATAGATTTGGCAATGTATCCCTCAAGATACAACTTGTAAGTCAAAAACTATAAGTCATACAACAAAATTGACAACATTTTTGGATTCAGCAGCCTCAAATTAGTCAGAAACATTTTACATTATAATTTTTAGGTCTCTTTTTCTACGTTTGCCAATTTAAGGGTTAACGGAAGAGAAAAAATAACATGCTTTAAATGCAATGGTAAAGGACACTATGCTAACGATTGCAATTTTTCAAAAAACGAATAGCACCCGAGCCAAGAGAAAAATCGGAATATCTAACTCGGGGAACAAATAATATTTATACGAAAACCGACAACTCAAAATTTAACAAAGAAAAGCAGATTGAGAAAAATAATTATGTACATTTTGTAGAAAATTGGTACAAATCAACAAATTTAAATAAATTAATTACTAATGAAATAAACAACGATGACGAAAAATCTATAGAAAACATTGTAACAATGAGTAGTTTGAACCCATTAAATGAATTCCAAAAATTCCTACTCAGCAATAACGATAGAACCGATTTCCTATGCGATTACAGTGAACAGACGGTAAATATTTTTTCATTACCACATGATATCGCAATCGGCCATTGCACAAGTCAATGCCTCACCATGTCGAATGGGATTGCGTTACAATTCAAAAATAAATTTAACAACGTACAACAATTAATAGACCAACAAAAAAAAACCACCGAAATTGCTTATCTGAAAAACGGAAGTCAATGGATTTTATACCTAATAACAAAAAAAAAATATTACGATAAACCAGCATACACTAACATTTTTAACACATTAACTAATACTAAACAATTTTGTTTAGAAAAAAATATTACTACCTTAGCATTACCCAAAATTTGCACTGCACAAGACAAAAAGGATTGGAACGTTATTTCTACCATGATTAAGTTTATTTTTCAAGACACGCAAATAAAAATTTTAATATGCCTACTGCCGAGCAACGACAATGAAAAACAAAAATATTATAAAAACAACGATTCCCAAACTACTAATATTACTATAGGTAAAAATTTTAATAACACGATCAGCGATAATCTAAGGAACGAAATCGCACTAATCGCTGGCTCATTCGTAAAAACCACGGTTATCTACACAGGTTGGAAGACGAGATAAGAATTCTGACTCCAAAACGGTGTTTTGATGAACTAAAGCGCTAGTAGTCACAGGACCATAATAATAATTATATTACATTGTTATAGACGGGAATTTACAAAATGTAAAACATTTTCGTCATGTAAAAAATGAAATATTAATTGTAAACAATGTTATACCGTAATAAAATATTGTGGGAGAGTTAGTGGGACAATCCCTACTAGAAATTTTGTTTTATGCAGTTATTTAAAACTGTGGTGGTGAGGTATAATGAACATTACAAATTACAATATTATAGTATTTATTTTACTATTAATTGATTTTGAATTTTTTTCTATAGTGGCTAAATAAGGATTGAGGATCAAAATACAAACAAAATGCATTAAATTACTCAATAAGAAAATTTCAGTTCCTTTATAATTTAATTCATCTACAAATCAATCATAATAATTAGTTTCCAGAAATAAAATACATAAATTAAACAACAATATTATAATTTCATAACACTGTTTCTAAAATATGTATTTAAAATTTAATTTTCCTATTATTTATACACTTATTAGACACCTGATACATTTTCTTCTTCTTCGATATCTCTCAATTATACAGAGGCAACATGTAATTGTAGTTGTCGTCTCTACGTATTTGTAACATATTAAGAGGATGTCAGCACAATATTTGTTTTTTTTTCAGACCCACGAGCAACATTACCTATACAAAAATTATAGAGAATAATATTTTTGAAGGTATGACATAATAACAGTTTAATATTTTATTATTATTTGACTTTGTATTCAACTATCAAATAAAAATAAAAACATTTTATTTAAAGATGTTTATAATATTTAGACAAATCGATATATCATACCCTCAAAAATATTATTCTCTATCGTTTTTTTAATAGGTTATTATATTTGAAAATTACTCGAAAAAAAACAATTCTACATAAATGTGTTTTGTCTATGTTGCGCAAGAACCAGAATGAGAAAACAAACTGTGTGCTGACACCTTCTTAATTAATAAGTATAAAAATCAGGAATTGAACATGTTCATAGAGTATCCTTTTGCTTACTGATTAAAATACTAAATAGCTAATTTTTTATGTTAACTTAATAATGAAATGACTTAGTTTTTAAAATTAACTAAAATTAAAGACCAGAGTTTATTCCTAATGCGGATTCTTTTAACCTGAAACAGACAAGGCAATAATGAATAATAATACATAATTGTTACTATAACTCATTTAAGTTAAATATTTTTAATAGTGTAAATTGTAATATAATATAATATAATATTATATTATATATAACAAAACAAATAATAATAATCTTACTGTCGTATAACAGAAGACAATAGTCAAATGGTAACATTTTAAAAATATGTAAAAACTCAAAAGCTTATACCAGCAAATGGTAAATAATAATAATCTTACTGTCGTATAACAGAAGACAACAGTCAAATGGTAAAATTTTTAAAATATGTAAAAACTTAAAAGCTTATAGGTACCAGCAAATGGTAAATAATAATAATCTTACTGTCGTATAACAGAAGACAATAGTCAAATATTATAACAAAATAAAAATAGATGCAAACATTAAGAGAAAGTTGAAAGTTATACTAGAATTTCCTTAGTGGTTTAGGATAACATATTATTAAGTGTGATATAATTTTGATACTTTTTTTTTTTCTCTTGAAATTTTTTTAAGTTTAAGAGTTTCTTGGTAAGAATATTGTCTCATCCTCATTTGGATATAATAGACTATTATTTCCGTAGTGACATCAACTATGTGTACACTGCAGGTGTACTTAAATTGAATATTACTAGTCACATCACTAATTACTTTTTCAAAAACATCTAAGACTTCACAATGTTTAGAAAAAGATTGTTCCACTGAACTCAAAAATTCAAATAAAAATTTATTGGGGTGAATTAATTGTCCTTTAGATTTAGCTACGACTAGTTCGCCTGATTTATGTGCAATGTCACCACTGCTCAAAAATTCTATACATGTTGGGCATTTTTTATGTTTTAATATTTTTCTAGTAACATACCCACACACATAGTAGACTATGCAGTCTCTAATACTTGAATCGCTTTCTGAATCTACATCTGGCAATATTTTACAAGCTTCCCATTCATTGTTAGCTATCAAACTGTCCAATTTTTCTTTCAGTTTTACGATTTTTTCAAATCTTTCAGAGGTTTTGTCATGAAAAATTCCTCGAAGATCTGCCAAAGATATTTTTGGCACATCAGCATCTGTGATAGTACAATTCCCATGTTTAGGTGGTCTTAAAACTGAATATACTGAAAGTATCTTGTACAGGTGCAAAAAGTTGGAGCGGAAGGATGGTCGTTGGGTCCAGCTGCTTGTCTCGTAATACCAAAGAATTTCTAAACAAATATTAACACAGCACTTCAGTTATTTTACTTTAATATTTAATATAAATTTACTAATGTTTACTTCTAAATCATCCTGACAAGTTTTACCAGTTAGAACATAGTCAAAATTACATTTTTCTAACAAGTACATTGAAAGTTCTAGTGTAGAATGTAAAGTAACGCGTAGTCCTTGTGCTGTCTGTGACGACAAAAACTCATTAGGCTCAATGTTACCCATATGCATTTCATTTTCCCAACAATCGATATATTTAATCGCATCTTTAAATGTCTATAAAATAGTCAAAATAATAAAAATTAATTCAAATTAATTGATTGATTTTATTATTAATAATAAATTACCTCAAATCCATCATCGCCTAATTTTAATCCTTGCCATGGCAAATTCCTATTAAAATTATCAAATAAATTGTTCCAGTATTCGGTAAAATTGGCCGTTTGTGTTGCTCCTTTCAACATTTTACAACCTTTATTCATGTAGAAACGTAAGGCACATGCCATACTTGAACTAAAAACCTGAGGAACAAAAGTACTATTAAATATCCAATAAACCTAAAAATAGTTATCAAGAGAATTCATTTGTAGCTTAATTAATCAAGTAAGAAGCAATCCAGAGGTAGCATTGGTAGCACAGGTAGCAAGAGATATCTAAAATGTAGATTCAACAATCAACAGCCAATATAGAAGATGCAGTAATAGGTCTGTAAAAAAAGCTAAAAAAAAGCAATATAATTAATATACTTATAAATAAAACAAATTTTAAAAAACCTGTGTACAAAGTCGAACTCTCATTTTAGACATTGAAGTCAGATCGAGATGTTGTGCTGTAATTCTAGGAATCATCCTTAAATTTGCAGGATGTACAATGTCTTCTTTAAACACCTCTTTATAATAGTTCCAAGATACATTCTCGCTATTTGGATGTAACTAATAATAAGAAAGTTTACAAAACAATTAATCTCAGAATTTTAAAAAAAGTACATCAACTTATTTAATACTTACACGCAGAGTTTTGCTATTATAAAGACGGTTGCGTACACACTTAAAAATGTGTACGAAATCAGAAAAAGCAAAAATCATTTTACTGGAATCGAGAGGGTGAACAAAATAATTCCTGAGGTTGTCTTGGGTACCATTAATTCCAAGTTCTACCCACATTTTTTTATTTGTTGTCGCTCCGTCACAGACAATGCCTTCGACTAGTAAACCGGTGCTCTCTACTAAAGTTATGGCTTTTAACACTAGTTGAGCCAACACAGTACCTAATATATTTAAAATAATTATTATTAATGATTTTATTCTTAGATTTAGGTAAACAGCTATTACGATAATGTCTTACCTTTAACATCTCCTTTAGAAGCAAAAACTCCTATAGTTTGATTGAAATTTGAACCTAACGATTTCCACATGAGGACCAAAGCATGGTCTGAAAACTCTTTATGGCAAGTTGAAGTTGAATTATCGCCGTAATCTTCAAGTCCAATGTAAGACAAATTTGATGAATTTACTTGTAAGCTTTTCCGGAGACTGATTTCATCAAACAACAAAACACCATGTTTTTCTCTAGAAGACATGTGTTGTACTTTTTTAGCCAAAAGTAACAAAAATTCTTCATCAAAACCGCAAGTTGTTTTTATACTTGAGAGCAACTGACGTACGGTTTTTGGGTGAGGGAGAGGTAATAATTGACTGTCACGTAAATATTTGTAGGCTCCAGGTGAACGAATATTAAATAATAAGCAAAGCATTAACCAGTTATCGCTGTACCTACGATTTTTTGGTTTTACAATTTTACTAGCTTTAAAGCACTCTTTTATTAATGTTTTTTGGGAATCATTAATTCCATTTACATTGCATAATTTTTCTTCAATATTTTGTTCACAATATGTTGCCATTCTACCTTTAACATTGTCTAATTCTGACCTAAGTTTTGATATTTTTTGTTTAGTGCGTACAATTTTTCTTTTTAGTCCTTTATTTTGATTTCTGATTTTATTAATTTTCTGTAGTTTAGAAGAAGATAAAAGTAATTGATCTTGACCATCGAACTGTTTTCTTTTTTCACGCATTCTCAAAATATTTCCAAGTTTTTGGCATCTTATACAACTGGTGTTATTTTTGTTTAAAATGACATTGCAGTTCAAATGTTGAAGTCGTCCAAGAGTATTAACAACACATAATGAAGTAGGAGCTTTAGGAAAATTGTTCACTGATGGTCCTCCATGACACACATTTATATCTTCAAATTTCTTGAGGTTATTTACAAAATCATCTATAGTTGTGGCTGGAGTAATATTGAGCTGTTGTGAATCAATCTTCTTACCAAGAATTCCAAAAGTGACATCACCAGTTTCTGCAACACTTATTGATTTTTCAATAACAGAAAAATGATCTCCCATGCAGAAAACTGAAAAATTGAAATTGGGAATTGCATTCCCGTTCTTTACAGTAGTATTGGACCAGGAGCAATAAGTCTGTAAAGTACCATCAGTAGCCAAAATATTTATTTGGTCATATAAATTTTCAGATTTTGTAGGTAAATCATCAAATATATTATCAGCATCTTCACGGTCATGCATTTTAATCCTTTTTTTATTATTTAATGTACTATGTCGTTCAGTTGGTGGTTTTCTTTTTTTAATTCGCTTAGACAGGTATGCAGGTCCAGGAAAAATTGAGGGAATGGCATTTTCTCTGAGCTTAGGTTTCTTGTATGGAATCTAAAAACAAATTAAGTAACAAACTACTTACATATTTATGATAGGTAAATTGAACTATATTATATTTAACTATAACCTTTCTAATACAGTTAAAAATTATTATTATTACTGAATAATATTATATTATAGCATTTTCAATTCAAATTTTTATTTATTAGAAAACGTAGGTATTATTTATTGTTAGTACAAAATTACTTACCTTAACAAGTAATGTAGATTCACTACCAGATTGCCAAAATCGAATAATATCATCTTCGATGAAATGTTTTTCACACACGTATGTGTTGTCGTTGACGACGTAATCCTGTCGTGGAATAGCCTTTGCCCATTTAGTTCGTAAATTCAAATCTTTTGGAGCAGAAAATTTAAAAACGGTTTCTTTATTGCTCTTGTAGCCCGAAGTACAATTAACAATGCAACACTTTCCCATTGCAGTTAATATTATATTATGTAAAATAACTACCTATACCCTTATATAAAAACGTTAAACAATAATAAATAGTTAAATAGTACACGAAAACAATGTAACATTGTAACTAATACGAAAAAATCATAATGTCAATAAGTGTTTGTAATCACTTATTCACAATCAATGGTCCTGTGGCAGGCAGCGCTGTTAGTTCGCATGCACGCCGCGCGGGTCAAAACTCGCTATGGAGAATCATACGCCGATTCCCAACCTGTGTAGATAACCGTGGTAAAAACGAAAGACGTACCCGGAGACGGTGATTGTGGTGCCCACGCACTACGAATATGCTTGAAACAACATGGTATATACAGGAAGACGGTATAATTATTAAATATGCTCGGCATTCCTAATTGCAAATCTGGCTACTATTTTAAAGATGACGATCTAGCATTTATCTGTGACCAATTTAATTTAAACTTATATTTAATACACGAAGATTCCGAAGATACAAATGCCATAATATACTGGAAATTAAATAGGAAAAGTATAGGGATATTTAATAAGGACTGTCATTGGACACCAGGAACCATCACAAAAACATATAAACCACGTCAATTCAATAATATAATAATAAACACAGTTTTTCCCGACTTTAATACTATAGAAAAAAATATAGACCATTTCTTATACGAATGTTTTGATCGTTTAAAATTATCACAACAAAACCCCATAGAAAAAGATAAACCCGGCAACAATTTTAAAACTGACAAATCTTCAATATGGTACTCACAATTTTGCCAAGACTGCGAATATTTGTCCACGTCCAAGGATATACTAGACGACTATGATGACAAAGAAGTGTATTGGAGTGAGGGGGGAAACGTTATGTTTTGCGAAATATGCGGAAACTACATACGAGAATATCGGAATCGGCCCATACAAGAAGACGAGAAAGCCATAGAAACAAAAAAACAGCAAAATCAGCACAAAAACGAAATTAAAATGAACAATCAAAATACAAGCACAGATTCAGACACAGACCGGAAACAAAGAGTGCTATCCATAAAAATAAAACTGGACGACAATGAACAAAATGCGATAATAGACACAGGTTCAAATCTATCATGTATAGATTATTCCCTAGTAAAAAATAAACAAGAAATAAAACCCAAAGAACAAATAATAATAACAGGCGCAGACAATAATGAACTAATACAAAAAGGAACAACAGAAGTAACATATATCATCAACACACTAAAATATAAAATCAAAGTATACGTCATTGAGGGACTAAGTTGCAAACTACTATTAGGAAACGATTTCAATATTAAATACAACATAATAATCAATTTTAAGAATAAAAAAATAAAAATCGAAAACAATTCTATAAAAATGGACGAAATATGGTACGAACACAATAGAAGTCATAACGTAAATATTTTTGCTACCGGAAGCATTATGTGTAAAAATCAAAATAATGAAACAATGACCAATGAATATGAAATAAAAGACGATCAAGGCACAACAATAAACATTTCCAAAGAGCTAAACAATGATCAACGCGAAAAAGCACGTAAATTAGTAAAAAGGTTTAAACATTTATTTACATCCGACCCATTAAACATAGGTTGTGCAAATGTGGAGCCCTGCGAAATAAACTTAAAATCCGACAAACCCATATTCCAGCCACCATACAGAACACCCCCAATTCAAAGAGAAAAATTAAAGAAATTAATCAACAAAATGATAAAAGCAGACATTATCGAACCAAGTCGAAGTAATTACGCTGCACCAGTATTTTTAATTCCGAAAAAGGAGAAAGGCGAATACAGATTTTTAGTAGATTATAGGAAGCTAAACAACGAAACAATTAGTGATAAACACCCTATACCTAGGTCACAAGACCTTTTTAGAAGCTTAGAGGGAGCAAAATACTATAGTTCTATCGACCTTTGCCAAGGTTATTTTCAGATTCCGGTGAAAAGGGAGGACCAAGATAATAATAATAATAATATTGTTTATTACGGAATAAAATTCCAATTACATTCTAAATAAATATATAAGAGAGTTACAATAGTAGCTACTTTGGGGAAAAAGAAGAGAAAAAAAATACATAAATATAAATCAAGTTATGCGTAAACTGAATAAATTAATGTATAATATAATATAAATAGAAAAAAAAAAAAAATGACATGAGAGTTGAAAATTAATGAATATATGAAGAGAGATCATTAAGTGAACAGTGAAATAAATCTATATTATGTATGGAGTTTCCTATAGCCATTAGAGTATTAGAAGGAGAGAATGACATATATTTGGATGAAATGTTTGGTGGATAGAAAAGTTGTTTTTGTCTAGAGTTTAGGGGATTTATTTTGAAACATAAGCGTTCGACAAGTTCTGGACAATCTATAATATTGTGTAATAGTTTATAAAGGAACTTTAAATTTATTTGTGTAAATCTTTTTTCAAGTGGTAATATAGAGAAGAGCCTATTTATACATTATAACTTGACTAATATAATTTTCACCAAATGTTTATGTTAGTGTTATCTTTATACAGTTAAATTTTCAAAACATTTGGCTTTTTTTGAGTTATTTATAGACCACTGAAATTTACGATTTTTATGAGAATTTATTTTTGAAGTGTCGACAAATAATTGTGGATTACAAAAAAAATTGAAAATTTAATACAAGGTTCCTTAATGAGTAGTTCTTATTGTAGCTAAAAACTTGACTGTTTATTTATACAGAAAACAAATTTAAAATTAATAGTTAAATATTATTGTCTGACAAAAATTTTAAGATGTATGATTTATATTAATACCATGAATTGATACTATTTGAAATTCCCTTTAAGGTAAGTATAGAAAAAAAAATTAATTTCACAATAATTTATTGAATAAATTAAAATTATACATACATGTACATTGTACACATAATTAAGTAATTATAATGTGCATATAAATATTAATATAATAAGTATAAATATAATATAAATTAATTTTCATTAAAATTATAAAAAAAAACAATTGATTAAATGATAAAAATACAAGTTACCTTATATTGTTTAGCAATCAGCATATTTTTCATTATACAGTTAATTTTAGAACAAGACATATTTATAAATTTAATGATTAGGCAATTCACGACGAGTCAAGTATACATATAATCGTTATTTTTTAAACATCATAATTCAAGTCATTAGGGCCCGATTTTTAACAAAATGTATATTTTTTCACTTAAAATAATTCTGATAAATATTGATCAACATTTCCTAATTTTTAAATTCTATTTCTATAGTTAGTATTATCTTAATGCATATCTAAATAAAATATAACATTGTAATGATAATTATAATACCTATTGGGTGTTGGATACAAGTTCAATATGTTAAAATATTATAAAATTAAGTAAAATAATTTTAACTTAGCTCAGTTATACATATATAAATTTATAATTCTCTTTATTCATGACATTTCAATTTTTTCATAGTAAATAAATCTTTAAATACTTTATATATTTTTTTAAATATTTATACACATTAATATGTATAATATTCAGTGGCGGCTCGTGGCTTGGACGACGGGACGATCGCACCCCCTACTAAAATTAATTAAAAGAAGAAAATTTATTTATTTTTTTAATTCTATAATTTAAAAAAAAATAATTTTTATTAAGACCTAACTTTCTAGTATATTTTGTCGTATGCGAACATTAAATTTGTTTCCCTTAGATACCAGGAGCATATGGGTACGCTGGTACGCATGCATACACGAGCAGTGTCTGGACGACCGGCAGCGTCGTCCAGACGTAATTCTGTATACGTACATTTTAACCGATAGCACTGCAATCGTGTGCGTGCGGGTACGTTTTAGCTGCGAACTTATTGCGGGGTCTGGACGACCGGCAGCGTCGTCCATACAGAAAAATATTAGTGTTTATTTTTAAAATTAACCGTATACGCTCGTTGTTATCGGTTGCTAATCGCTATTGTTATTGTCGATTATTATCTTGAAACATTTTTATTATTTATGACACTTTAATAATAAAATAATATATACATGTATACATGCGTGTACATTTGAACTGCGGTCTTATATACGCGTTTTTGACGACTGGTAGGGTCGTCCGTGATATAATTATATATTATTATAATATTATTTTCATTTTTTTTTCTTCTGCGGCCTGCGACTAGTAGGAAGCGGCTAAGATTGTCGTCATTGCATACATCTTATAACTTGTAAGTGAACAATTTATTATTTTTTTATTTTAATTATCTATTTCAACATGTCAAATAGTGTTCATAATTTAATAAATACTAATTTTTCTTCTTTATTATTTGAACAAAAATTAACTATAAAAACCAATGGTAGACCTTTACCGGAATTAAACAATTTAAAAACTAAATATAAAAAAGGAAAAAATGAATATTTTCGAAATTTTAATCCGGCATTATATCAAAAGAATAAATGGTTATGTGGATGTGAAATAAAACAAGCTCTTTTCTGTTTCCCTTGTTTACTTTTTGGTGGTGAAACAGCTTTGACTAAAATAGGAGTCACTGATTTACAACATCTAAATGCAAAAATTGATAAACATGAAAATTCATTCAAACATATTCACAATGCGACAAACTTGAATTTATTAGGCAAAGTTGATATAAGACAAAAAATTGATATTGGTTATAAAATAAGTATCCAACGCCATAACGAGTTGGTAGATAAAAACCGTTATGTTCTAGATAAAATTCTAAATTGTATTAAATGTTGCGGTAAACACGAATTACCATTACGAGGTCATGATGAAAAAGTATCTTCAAAAAATCATGGCGTTTTTCGTGGAATTCTCGACCTTTGTACTAATTTAGACTCTAGTTTGAGTGATCATTTTGAAAAGTCAACTGTTTTTAAAGGAACTTCCAAAACAATACAAAATGATTTGTTGGATTCTATTCTATCAGTATGCCGAAACAAAATAGTAAATGAAATTCAACAGTCAGAATTTATTTCTATTATTGTTGATGAAACTACTGATATTTCAAATATATTTCAATTGGTTCTTATACTAAGGTACGAAGTACAAGGTCGGCCTGTTGAGCGGTTTTGGGGTTTTGCAAATCCAAATGGACATAATGCCGAAGCATTATCGCAAACTATTTTTGGTTTAATTGATCCTCTTTTAGAAAAATCTCCTAATAAATTGATTGCTCAGTCATACGATGGTGCAGCTGTTATGAGTGGTCAAAAATCTGGTGTTAATGTAAAAATAAAAGAAAAGTACCCATTTGCCTTTTTTATTCATTGCTACGCTCATCAATTAAATCTCATAATGATACAATCAATTTCAAAAAATAAGCAAATTCGAATATTTTTTTCAAATTTATCTGAAATACCAGTGTTTTTTTCTCATTCACCACAGAGAGTATCAGTGTTAGATGAAGTAGTTGGTGTTCGTTTACCAAGAGCAGTACAGACTCGATGGAATTTTAATATTAGAACCGTAAATACTGTTTTTGAACATAGGGAAGATTTGGTAATTTGTATGGATAAAATAATAGAAACATCTTTACAAACTAAGACAATTAATCAAGCCACTGGTATTAAAAGGCTTCTAGAAGATAGTGATTTCATATTTTGGTTGACTATTTTTCATAAAATTATGCCACATGTAGATTGCTTATATAGTTCTGTCCAAGCTAGAAAAACAGATCCCGTTGAAGTAAACAACGCAGTAAAATCATTTATAAATGAAATAATTAAAATCCGTGATAATATGTCATCAATTTGTTCGACAGTTTTTAATCAATCAGATATAATACATTCAAATAAAAGAAAAACTAGCGAAGACCCAAATACTACTAAAAGAATTATTGCTCTAGAAGTATGTGATGTATTAATAACTCAAGCAAAAGATCGTTTTAGTTTTAATGAACATCTAACTACAGCGTTGCTTTTTCAAAATGAATATTATCCAAAATTTAACAACAAATTTCCAATTGATTATTTCCAAAAAACCATAAATTGCTATCCTTTCTTTGCAAAAGAACGTTTAAGAACTGAACTTGAAGTTATTTATAGCCGTGATGATTTTCGCTTATTAAAAGGAATAATCCCTACAATTAACTATATCATATCAAATAATATGAACGATTTATTTAAGGAAGTACTTAAATTACTTAAATTATTAGTCGTCATTCCGATGACATCATCGGAAGCTGAACGTGGATTTTCAACGTTAAAACGAATAAAGACATGTTTGCGAAGCACCATGGGGGAAGAAAGACTAAATGCTTTGTCTATTCTTAGTATAGAAAGTGAAATGATTACAGAAGATATAGACTTCAATAAAAAGGTCATCGACAATTTTTCATCTACCAAAAATAGGCGCATGGATTTTATTCATAAAATAACTCTATAAATAAATTATTTTTAAATTATATATTAATATACTATAATGATTTGAATGATTTGATAAATAAAATAATAAGGTTTATAGCAATGTGTATTGTGTTTCATTTAATTATTTTCATTATACTTAATTTGACAATTTGTTATATCTATGACTAGGGGGCAGGGCATTAATGTATTATATTTAAAGTCGCACCCCCATCACCAGCACCCACGAGCCGCCACTGATAATATTCACAAACAATAATATATATTATATTGTTAATGCATAAATATGTTCATATCCTTAAATTAATTGTTTGCATTAAAAACCGGGCCCTAGTAACAATAAATCCATAATTCATTTTATTTTATATTATTAGTAACCACTATAAAATGTTAATATCATTTTAAAGTCCAGGATTATGAAAAATCTATTCCAAATTTGATGACACAGTTTAATCAAAATGTTCGTTAAGCAGTTATGCAAAATATGAGTAATGATAAACATGTGTTCAAGAAATTCAGAACAAATTCTCCATTAACCCCAGACCTAAAACAATAGTAACATTTAAAAGTGGCACTAATAATATATCAACTTAGATAGGTAAATTTAATAATAATAATTAATAACTTAATAATTAGCAATAAATAGGCAACAACATCAACCATTTACAAAAAAACAATGTTTATTTTGCATATTACTAACTACTATGTAATAGGTACCTAAATATAATTTAAAAAATATATTTAGTTTAATATTTAAATTGTCAATTGAGTATACACATATATAAACAAGTAGGTACTTAGTGATAATCATAATATACATATGTGATAGGTTTTTTTTTTTTTAAAACATTAATAATTTAATTTACTCTATTTATACATATTATAATTATTTTTATTTTTATTAAACATAAGTTTTAATGATTAATGTTGCTGCCCCATATTTAATTTAACTACATAATATGAAGTATTAAAATTTAGTATACTAGCATTTACAATATTTTTTTTCATTTACAATTTTCTTTACATATTATTTATTGATAGGTTACAGTTTTCCTCAGGATGTAGTTGGGCAGACTTGATTATTTTACGCTTCTTTGAAATTAACTAGATTATCTACAAAAAAGATAATAAAAACCTAATAACTTCCTCATAAAATTGAATGTTACAAAAAAATATTTATACATACCTATGATCGATGTTGTTATATTTTGGAATATTAAAATCCAATATAGTATTTTTAACAGTTGTATAGTATTATTTTAGTTTTCACATTGTTCTCAATTATTCTAAGTACAATTGTAGTATAATATGTATATTCTTCAAGTCATATGTCCAAGAATATTCTTATTAGTACATGCTTGTAATTATCTTAGAATTTTTGTATGCAACAAACATTCTGGATTAATTGAAGCCAATAGCTGTACAGTTACAATGCAACTTGATTTTAAAACAAGCTATGTATTATCAACTTATAAATAATACATAATAGATCTATAATATTGTATTATTGTCTTTGTCTATCGATATACATTTGAACAAAAATTGTATAGAACTGATAAAACTGAAATTAAAATTTTTTAAATACATTATTATTATTTACTATAATTTTTAAAGCTTTTTACAAAATTATTAAAACTTACCAATAAATTATTCTAAGTTCCTGATAGGTCGTCAAGTAGTATTCACATGTGTAATACCAATTTAAATGAAACTTAGGTTTAAATAAATAGTTAAACAAAATACGTCATAAAAAAACTACTTATGATTACCCATCATATTTAATATAATTTTTACTTATTTAACAACATTATATTAGAGAATAAATGTTTCAATATTTAATTATATTATGAATGTTGGCGTATGACGTGTTTACTCTTTATGTTAGCAATGAAAGTAATAAAATAATTGAATTTTCAATCACAGAAAAGATGATTTAAATTAAACTTATTAAACTAAATGTCACATGAATTTTATATTTTTTTGTTTAAAAGTTAAAGAACATTATTTGGCATATTATTAATATAGGCCATTGCAGTATAGCACTGAAAACTGAAAAGTAAACAATTGTATTATCTATTTTTATTGGGAATACCCAACGGTTTGGTTCGATGAGAGTTTATCTGTGATTAAAGTATTATATTATCATTTGTCATGTGTAGTGGTCACGATTAAAGATATCTTTAATCGTGGTAGTGGTTTAGGAAGTATTTTCATATTATGATATTGTTATCATAATAAAAATTTAAAATGATAATATCTGTTTCATCTGATTTATTATTAATCATAATTTTTGATATTACGGATACAGTGCGTCAGTGCCATAGTCCACGATAGTCCATAGTTCGTATAGTTCGTGTAGGTAGTAGGAGGTACAAATTAAACTACAACGATATTAGTACCTTTGGTCGAACGATAACGATTTATAATTTGAACTACTGGTCTTTATAATTATAATCTAATAATTGTGTTCTAATCAATGTCTCACAGCCGTAATAACCTTTGGGACTAACACCTAAAAACCTCAAACCGCCCAACTTTGAGCAGCTATAACTCGCAAACGGTTAAATGAAAAATAGTAATTTAAACGTAAGAATTCATAAAAAAAATATCCCTACTATTTTATAACATTTTAAGTATAGGTTGCCATTTGAAAATCAAAAGTTGATAGTGATTTCACTATTAAATATTAAAGTGAAAAAAATAAAAATTGTACATAGTTTTAGAAAAGCATAAAACTAACAATTTTGAAAAATAAAAAATTGAAAAAAGTTAATACTTTTTGAAATAATGAGTGTTGTTTGATAAAAAAATCACCCTGTATATATCGATTCAAATGTGGTTATGGGTTCATTCGTCAACGGTAAGCAGTTGACACTGCAATACATGAGTTTTATCCGAATGTACCTCCAGGCTATAAAATAATAGAGGTTCCAACACATTTGGTGTTTTATTCTCTCAATGCTACATCTATAACGCCGGTGCAACACGATTGCGGACTTTTTACCTTTTTACCTGAAAAAAACATAACACGATTGCGGACTTTTTACCTTTTAATATTTGAGAAATAACAACACGATTGCGCACCTTAAATATTTTTTCTTTGAGCAAACACAAATTACTGAAAATTATTCGAATAACTACTATGTTTGATAATTATATATATATATATATATATATATATATATATATATATATATATATACAGATTATTCCAAATTTCATGTGATAGCAGATTTCAGCATGATATATTTAAATTAGGAAAAAATGACCTATGTAAAAACTTTTTTGAATGATATAATCAAATTAATTTGATATTAAATATTTTTTTTATTAATTAGGATGGTTTGAGGGGGTTTGAGGGGTAACTTCAAAAATTAAAATGGGAACCTATATATTTTTTGAAATATGATTTGTGCACAGCTTAATTTTAAATGAATTTTGACGGATCATTAACAAAAATGTCTTAATAATTGAAGGAGTTATCGACATCTAAATATTACACGTGTATTTTTGATTTCAAATTAAAATTAAAACTTTAAACACTCATACAATTTTTTTAATTGAATAATCCTCAAACTTTTTTATAATTATTCTAAGCTTAACTTATGGACAGCATAGTATTAAATTTTCAATTCTTAGCTTTTGATAGTAAAATATTTATAAATTTTTAACTATCAAATAGTTAAAAAAGCGGGTAAGTGGGTATCGCTCTGCTATATATTAGGGGGTGGGGTGGACCTCAGACTATGGTAGGTTAAATTTGAATGCAATGGTAGGTATCATTGTATACGAAAAACAATTCTGAACGAAGATGATTTGTCAGTGTAGGATATATTTTATTTAAATATTGTCATATATTCTATTTTGAAACAAATAGTATAGTTTGTATATGTTACTATGGTTACTTTATAGTATCTGTTTATTAATAAAAAAAGTATTATGCAACATACGCATAATGAGAGTATGAAATTTAATTTAAATTTTGAAATATTTCGTATAAATTCAAACTTTAAGCACTTATAAAAAAAAATTGTGACTAACGATTTCGGATTTTTTTTTATCACTTTAAGAACAACTTATAAGAAACCTTGTATTAAATTTTCAAGATTTTCTGGCCACCAAAAAATTTTTATCGGCATTTGAAGAAAAAAAACTAAGAAATGTCGAAAATTTCAATTGTCTATAAGTAGCTTAAAAATGGTCAAAATATTTTGAAAATTTAACTGTAAAGATATAATAATAAACATTTGGTGAAAATTTCAAGTATTTACAATGATTCGTTTTTGAGTTACAGCAAAATCAAAATATCGATTTTGTCGAAAAGTGGTTTTTCGTAAAATTGCCGTTTTTCTGTCACATTTTTTTTGTTTTTCTCGATTTTTTTGAAAACAATTTGAAAATTTTACTTTTGACCCCCCCCCCCCCCCCCCCCCAAAGTACCAACTAGATGAATTTTCCTATTCAAAGAGGGGCTGAAGTCGAAAATCGGAGTATTAATGCATTATTACTGCTCCAAATGTTGTCGTCAGACACAAAAAAAAAAAAACACACACATCATAGTAAAATCAATACATTCTTCACTTCGTTCAGAATCTAAAAGTATATGTACATATATCACAGTAACTTATTATTACGCGTCAAAAAAAATATATATAATATATATAATATATATATAATAAAAATCAAGTTCTTATAACTTTTAAGCACAAAAACGTGGTCCTAATATAAGCAAATAATCATTTAAAGATATTTCATTATTTTTATATTTTTCCCAAGTGTTAATTATAAATGCAATATTATCTTCTTGCTCTTTACGAGGCTTGTTAATATTTTGTTGTTTTATATTATATATTTTTAAATAAGTTTCACTTTGAATATCCAATAAAATATGTATAACTTGGTGAATATATGGATGAGAAGTATAAAACTGAGAATTATAGTGGCTATGGAAAGATTCTGGCCCATTGGTCGTTCTTGCCTCTGTTGAAGGTTCAGTTGCCCATAAAATCGGCGGGAAAGCGGCATCAGATGATATATAATTGTTCAGTATATAATCAGTAAATTCAAAATTATCAGCAGGGCTATTTTCAATTAAATAAGTAAAAGCATCTTCTACATCTCACATCAACTAACACTTATCAGTTATTATCGGTTATTATAGTAATAAAATATTATTAGACGCCATATAATAGTATCCACTGGCCGTAACAATTGTGTATATATATACTATACTATAGGTGTGTTTCTTAAACTATAACCATTTATTTAAAATTATTTAAATATATGTGTTTGCTCAAAGCAAAAATATTTAAGGTGCGCAATCGTGTTATTTTTTCTCAAATATTAAAAGGTAAAAAGTCCGCAATCGTGTTATGTTTTTTTCAGGTAAAAAGGTAAAAAGTCCGCAATCGTGTTACGGCCCTATAACGCATGCAAGTATAATTTTAAAAAATCAAGATAATGAGTTGATTGATCTACGAGGTGAACCAGTATCAATACGATTATTAATTCAAGACTCGTGATGGGCTTACAATTTTATAATATAAATACGAGTGCATATGTAAAACCTGTTAGTCGTGTTAGAAACACTATCAAGGTAACAACTCCTAAGAAGAAAATATATTCTAAACGTAAACTAGTTGAATATAGTCTAACACCAGAAAATTTGGCTTTTCTACGCTCGCTAAACGCTATTTAATATGGATGATATGTATTTAGATGTCACGGCTGAATACACCGATGATTGTAAAATAACTCAAATTGAATATCATTCATTTTTACCTTATTCAACATCTGCCCTCTCCAATAACGATGAAGTACGTATTGCTTTACATAACACAGAGTCTTATACTTTACCATGTGAGAGTTATATTTACATCGAGGGTACAATAACCAAACCTACAGAAATAACTGAAGAAATTAGATTTATAAACAATGGACTGTCATTTCTTTTCTCTGAAATGAAATATGAAATAAACGGTACTCAAATTCAAAAACTTGTTAACCCAGGTATTTCGACTACATTAAAAGGATATTGTTCGTATAATAAATCAAATATTATATCGCATCATAACGCTGCCTGGGATAGTGATATTAAAAATGCCAATAAAGATTTTATCGACAGCGGTAATTTTAACGGGTGTATTAATCTTAAAGATTTGTTTGGTTTTTGTGAAGATTATAAACGTATTTTAATAAACTGTAATCAACAACTTATATTAAATAGAGCATCGATCAATATGAATGCTGTTAAACAGTTTAAAAATAATTAAATAGTAGACGCTCCTAAACTAAAAGCCGTTAAAATAAACATAACAAAAATATTGTGGAGAATGCCTATAGTGAAAGTGAGTGATAGAGAAAAAATACGACTGTTGAAAGTAATCAACAATCAGAAACCTCTAACATGTGCGTTTAGATCGTGGGAACTGTGTGAATATCCGTTTTTACCTCAAAACACTTCGCATTCGTGGAAAGTAAAGACATCTAACAAATTAGAAAAACCTAGATATGTCATAATCGGTTTTCAAACCGATAGGAAAAATAGCTCGAGTAAAGCAATGTCATTTTTCGATCATTGTAAAATTAAAAATGTAAAGGTCTATTTAAACTCTGAAGTATTCCCATATGAAGATTTTCAAAGCGACTTTACTAAGAACAAGATGGCTACATTATATCACGCATATACCGAGTTCCAGAAATCATACTATGGTTATAACGATGTGTGTGACACCTCTATTGAACCGTTCGGATTTCAAAAATCTTTCTCCAATTATTGTTGTCGACATGAGTCGGCAGAACGACAACGTGAAAATGTCAACAGTAGACCTCAGGATTGAACTTGAAGTTGATGAAGCGTTCTCATCTGCTACTTCAGCATATTGTTTAATATTACATGATCAAATTATAACTTATAATCCATTTAATGGAGAAGTAAGAACCTTGTAAATATTTATTGTAAACCTTAATATTAATAAATAAAAATACTTTTAGATTCTGAACGAAGTGATAAAAGTATTGCTTTTACTATGATGTGTTTTTTTTTTTTTTTGTGTCTGACGACAACATTTGGAACAGTAATAATGCTCCGATTTTAGACTTCAGCCCCTCTTTGAATAGGAAATTGAATCTAGTTGGTACTTTAAAGGGGTCAAAAGTAAAATTTTCAAATAGTTTTCAAAAAAATCGAGAAAAACAAAAAAAAAATGACAGAAAACTGGAAATTTTACGGAAAAAACCACTTTTCGACAAAATCGATTTTTTGATTTTGCTGTAACTCGAAAACGAATTATTGTAAATACTTGAAATTTTCACCAAATGTTTATATTATGGTTATCTCTTTACAGTTAAATTTTCAAAATATTTTGACCATTTTTAAGCTACTAATAGACAATTGAAATTTTCGACTTTTCTAAGTTTTTTTTCTTCAAATACCGATAAAAATTTTTTGGGTGGCCAGAAAATCTTGAAAATTTAATACAAGGTTTCTTATAAGTTGTTCTTAAAGTGATAAAAAAAAATCCGAAATCGTTAGTCACAATTTTTTTTTATAAGTGCTTAAAGTTCGAATTTATACGAAATATTTCAAAATTTAAATTAAATTTCATACTCTCATTTGCGTATGTTGCCTAATACTTTTTTTATTAATAAACAGATACTATAAAGTAACCATAGTAACATATAAAAACTATACTATTTGTTTCAAAATAGAAATATGACAATATTTAAATATAATATATCCTAAACTGACAAATCATCTTCGTTCAGAATCGTTTTTCGTATACAATGATACCTATCATTGCATTCAAATTTAACCTACCATAGTCCGAGGTCCACCCTACCCCCTAATATACAGTAGAGCGATACCCACTTACCCGCTTTTTTTATATATCATGCTTATTTTTATTCTACATATTATCTAAATTATTTAACTTTTATAAATATTATAATAATCTACGCTTTACGTTACGCAATGGTGTTGGGTGTTGAGCGCTCCGTTTTTTTGCGGACTTGTTAAAGAATGATGGTGAGGGTGGAGGTGAATGAACGAAAACAGTTGGACCATCGTTCTCGTCAACTGCAACACTCGTTGACAAAGGTTGTATATATCTAGGTGTAATAAACCAAGGAGGGTACTGTCCACAGTTATCCGAATCGTACCCATCGAATGTTGATGGTAGACTGTTACTAAATCCATTGTTCTCTACGATAGGCTAAACAAAATAATAATTTATATAAATATATTATATGAGATGAAGGCGGTGTATTACGTATGTTAATAGATACAATATTGTTTTTATTTGAAGACAGATATTTTATAAATTACCTTAGCTAGAATAGATATATCATCATTTTTCTGTATACTTGATATTTCGTTGTCTGAAGAATAGTTTGGCGATATCGGTGAATACTTGTACTGTAAAAAGTTTGTGATTAAATATATTTATATATGATTGTTTATAATATTACATTTATGTATTACCTTAACTAAATTATTGTCATTCTCTAACGGATTGATTTCGTCGCATGCATTGATTTTTTCTTCTAATCTACTCATTTCATCATTTACTAGTGAATAGCTAGGTGACAAAGATGACAGGCGTCTGAAATTATATAGCTAAAATAAACAAATAAATGTTATTTTATATACGTATTAATATATTAATAAATTATTACTTTAGGGTTTTGTGCGTTCCATTGATCCATACAAAGTATAGCTAATTGTACAGTAGCAAACATTTTAATTTGACTTAAGCTCGGTGTAGCCATACTCTGTCTGATTTCTACGTTACGAATGAAATTTTCCATTTCTTCCAAATTTTTAGGTTGTAAATCCACTCGTAAGCACTTTTCAGTTATATATTTACAGTATTCGTCCATTTGTCTCATAATTTTTGGCTTTATGTTTAATTCTTTTTCATTAATATTCTCAGTAATACACCATTCTAATTCCTGAAATCTTATTAAATCTATACGATTTAGTAAGACTCTGCATCCGTCAATATCTTTAGATTCAATTACTAGGACGTTTGAACCACTATAAACCATAGTTGATATTTTATAAGAATCGGTATCCAGAAATGTCATACGTTTATATGATTGTGGAATGTTCAATATAAAAGATAAGATATTACCCATAAGCGAGAATATACGTCTTAAAAAATCTATACTAATTTTAACATAACGTGATGATGTTAATAAATGAACAACTGTTTGAAATTGTTCTGTTGGATCGATACCGATAAATATAAATTTTCGATCTGTAAAATCTAACGCGTAGGATGTAGACTCAATGAGTTTGGTCGGAGGTGATGGCGGCACATAAGTGAAGGCTCTCTTCTTCTCGTTGTATAAGATAGCATTATCTACGATTGAACCGGCCATATTATAATTTAATTTAAAACTTGTAAAAACACTGAACACTGAAAAATTATAGAAATAATAAACACTAGACAATATTATAAGACTTGGAAAACTATAAGCTCAGAACAATTTATACGACTGTTCGAAACGTAGATGAGAATTACAAGTGTGTAAGACTAAGAACAGACTGATTGAATGTCGGCTCTTGCAGAGCCAAGTGCCTATCGATGAGTTCATTATTGGGTAGGAGATATATTATTGTTGTTGATAAGTATAAAAGAGTCTAACGTAGTACATTGTACCTATAGTTTAGATTGGATATTAATATGTTATTCACTAATAAGTAATTAAATTGTTGTTGTTGAGTATATGTTATTAACTAATAGGTATGATAGTATTTCGTGGGAAGGTACAAATATCTTTATGTGTATCAGTAATTAATATGTTAATCAATAATATTAATTTTATCTTATTGTTATTAACTAATAGGTATGATAGTATTTCGTGGGAAGATTCTGATATCGTTGTATGTTATTTAATAATAGGTATTTACTTAATTATTATTGTTTGTAAGCGATACGGTATTTTTTAGTATATATTATATATATTGGTTATTAATGCGTGTTATTCACTAATAGGTATATATTAATTTGTTGTTGTAACTATAGCTATTAATGTATACAATAATATGATAATGATAACTTGATAACTGATCAGATGTAAACACGTAGTGGTTAAATATATAGATCGGGGAGAGGGTAAATGTACATCGCATACATACGCGATCGGTGGCGGACCAGTAGGGCTATGGTGAGGTGATGAAGGGTAAATATACGTCACACACGTAGCGAATCAGGCGGCGGGCTGGGAGGTCGTATGGGTCGCATGGGTCGTTGTTTTAATTAAATATGTAATTGATAACTCGTATCAGGTGATAGTAATAAAAAAATATAAGTACATAATTTATATTATGTTGATCACTTAACGGATAGGAAGTTAGTGGGGTAAATATACGTCACACACGTAGCGGATCAAGCGGCGGGCCGGGAGGTCGTATGGGTCGCATGGGATGCATGGGAATATGGGATGCATGGGACGCATGGGTTGCCATCAGAACATACTAATATATACTACTCTATAAGGAAAAAAAACGATACCTATTACCTATTCACGAAAAACAATTATCATTATGATATAAGTAAGTACCTATGCCTATTATGATTTATGACTATACCAAAAAAAATTGAGTTATAAATCTACACACCTTACTATTACTACTTCTTATTAATTAGTTATTACGAATTAGGACAGCAGAAGTAACAATTTGAGACTATTATAATAGCTGCAGTAGTTTCAAAACTGTGTATAAAAATAAAATTATTATAATTATTACAATTATCATAAAGTAAACTCTATGGAAAATAACCGTTACTTCTGGATTTGATCATATCAGTTGTGACTCTATGTCACCTATTTTTTCGTTAATTTTAACAGTTTTTTACATTTATACGGTTGTTTTATATTGCATGTATCTACTCGTATATACAATGGGAAATATAAAAAATGTTTTAAAACGTAAACGATTGTCTAAAAAATGGATCACCAAGACACTGTCACTAAATCGATCTATAAAAATGAGGTAAGTACCCTAAATTACAGATGATGATGATTATTTATTTTAAAAATTAAAAACATATTACCAATTTAAATTTAATTTTAAAAACTTATTCCCCTGATCTAAAACAAACAAAAATTGCTCTACCTACAGTTTAATTAGTTTCTAGTCTCAATTGTCGTCATAGAGAACATCAGTTTTTTGTGAAATGTCGATAAAAAAATTATATAGCCGAAAAAATATTGAAAATGTAATATAAGGAACTATTATAGTATTATCACAACTAAAAACTGCGCTTTAAATGACAAGGACCACTCGAAACTTACTGTATAGTAGAGCGGTTATACTTACTTACTTTTTTTAAAATTAATGAAACTTTAGAAATGATGTTGAGGACAGAAATCATCCTGAAGAATCAATTGAGATTCGATTCAAAAATGGTGATCAAAATTCAAGGTAATAATATTATTTTTAAATAGTACTTATAAATCGGAATGTATGTTAATATAACATTAGTTAAATCTAACTTTAATAAAATCTTTTACAGTATTTATAATATTCACACAATATTGTTCATTTTTTGAAACATAAGTATTCAGTAAGCTATTCAGAATCGTATTTGTTGTAACCTGAACTATAAAAAATATATGTTGTTCTCGTATATATACATGAATCTATATTTTTAATTTTTATTAAATTTGTATCTGAATAGTAATGTTGAAGAGCCAACGGGGTGTAATTTAACCGACACAAGACCAATAATTGTTTCACAGTTGACAGTTGTCTCTTATCGCGGAAGGTTGTACTGTTCATTAGCAATATTTATGCTCGATTATCTTTATTTTATTTTATCTTAATATTCTATTTGAAATGCTGTGTTCTGTTTGCACTGACGAAATACATCAAGGCGACGAAATAAAATGTGTTAAATGTTATGAGTTTCTACATTTTAACTGTTCCGGTCTTCGAGAAACAAACTTTAGAAAAATGTCGAAACCTCTGAAGGAAAAATGGTCTTGTTCTAATTGCAAGATGAAGAAAGTTGCAACTACACCTGTATTAACTCAACCAATCACTGATGAGACATTACAAAATGTCGTCGATGCTGTGAACTTTATGAGTTCGCAGTTTGACGATTTTAGTCTTAAGTTAAAACAACTGATCTCAACCGTAAACGATCTAAAAAATGAAAATAAAAGAATCGTGGAAGAAAATGCATTTTTAAAGAAAGAAGTGGTAGCAGTATCCGGACGTTTAAACAAATTGGAGCAAAAATCTTTGGAGTGCCATATGGAAATTGTAGGTGTACCCGAGATTGATAACGAAAACTGTACGAATACTATAAAAAAAATTGTAACAAAGTTGGGTTCTGATGTTGCAATCAAAAAAGTGTTCAGACTTCCTTCTAAATTTACTGATAAACCTAGGAAATTATCCGTATGCTTTAATTCGCTGAATGAAAAAAATAACTTTATGGAAATAGCAAAAATACAGAAACTAGCAGTGAAAGATGTGGACTCGACATGGACTGGCTCAGCAATATACTTTAACGACCAAATGACTTATACGTTTAGAAATTTATTTTTCAAAACAAAAACGGCAGCGAAACAGGTTGGTTACAAGTACATATGGTTTAAGAACAATACAATTTTTTGCAAAAAAAATGAAAATTCTAAATTAATCATTATTGATAATGAAACATCAATTGCTAAAATTGTTTAAATATTAGTTGTTATTTACCTCCAAAATTTTTGTTTTAATTTAAGTTTTATTTTATCTTTCTTATAATGAATAATATACTAGATGTAGTTGAAAAATATAATAATTATAATACTAAATATTTTGAATCTTTAACTGATATCTTGAATAATTTTAATCTTAATACTAACATAAATACAGATTTCTTTAATGTAATGTGTACCAACATACGCAGCGTCAATGCAAATTTTGATGAACTCTTATTATACTTGGAGAATGATATAAGCTATAAAAAAATAGACATCCTTATTCTAACCGAAACATGGCATAATGTAGAGGACTGCGAGTATACGATACCTGATTACAATACTTATTTTTCAACCACTAAACGCAATCAAAATGATGGTGTGATCATTTTCGTTAAGTGTAGCTTATTGGTTAATTTAGTTGAGTTCGGTTATTTTGAAAGCAATATCATTAAATTGTCTTTATGTATAAATAATACACCTTTACTATTATACTGTGTCTTTCGGTCACCGGCGGGTAACACTAATGACTTCATTACCAATTTACGTAATATTTTTGATAATGAAAACTCCGATAAAGGCTATTCGTTCTTAATAGGTGATATGAACATTGATATTTTAGGTAACACTAATAATGATTATCTTGATTTGTTGGCTGAATACGGTTACAAATCATTTGTAAATATATATACTAGAATACCACTGACAGGCTCGAATTCGTGTTTGGATCATATCTTCATCAAAACAAATAATATAAATTCGAATGAAATTGTAGCAGGTGTTATTCAGACATTTATTACAGACCATTTTTCTATTTTTACGGTAGTGCCAATATCAAGCAGGCCTAAGTTTGAAAACACCGTTATTAAAAAAAATTTTAATTACAACCTCTTATGTACGCTCTTAAAACAAGAAAATTGGTCTTTCCTTAATAATTCAACTAATGTAAATGAATTAATTGATATATTCTACACAAAATTAAACACCTCTATTGATAAATCCAGTTTTGTAGTAAAGTTAAATTCAAAGAACAAAATTATTAAAGAATGGATGACTAAAGGACTCTTAACTTCAGCACGCCGTAAAAACGACCTTTCCAAAATGGTTAGTAAACATCCCAATAATACAAAATTACGTGAATATTACATCAAATATCGAAATCATTTTACTACATTAATAAGAGCCAGAAAGATAAGTTTCTACAAATCGGAATTCTCTAATACAAATACTAACCCAAAACTTACATGGAAATTAATTAATAATTTAACAAAAAATAGTATTAACGCAAATAATGAGATTTTCAAGAACAATATTGAAAGCAATGGTCAAATAATTAACCCCCAAGTAGACCCTTTAAATACAGCTAATATTTTCAACTCTTTTTTCTTAGGTATTGGGGAAGACCTAGCTACTAAATTATTCATAAATAATTCGCATAACATTAATGAAAAAACTTCAAATTCTCAAAATGTTTCTTTTAATGAAGATTTCTTAAAAATTATAGAAAGAACAGAGATACTTAATATAATAAATAATTTTAAAGATAAAACCGCAGCTGGATTTGATAAACTATCGGTCAAGCTTGTAAAACATATTGCGCCTTACATTGTAGATCCACTTATATTTATACTAAATTTATGCTTAAAACAAGGTATTTTCCCGGATAAATTTAAAATTGCAATCGTGAAACCTTTATATAAAACTGGAAATAAAGAGAATATTAGCAACTATAGACCAATATCTATGCTCTGTAACTTTTCAAAAATTTTTGAAAAAATTATAAAAACCAGACTTATAACATTCTTAGAAAAGAATAATCTATTATCCAAAAATCAATTTGGTTTTCGACCTGGAAAAAGCACAACTGGAGCTCTATATACTACGATAAAATTTTTATACAAGGAGCTAGACCAAAATAAAAAAATAATAGCAGTCTTCTTAGATTTGGCGAAAGCTTTTGACACAGTAAACCATGTAGAACTTTTAAAAATCTTACCTAGTTTCGGAATAACAAAAGATAGTCTTATGTGGTTCGAAAGTTATTTAATGAATAGAAAGCAAGTGGTATCGATTAATGGCGTTTTAAGCAATGAGGGAGTTATCAAATACGGTGTGCCCCAGGGTAGTGTTTTAGGTCCAGTTTTGTTCATCTTATATATAAACAACATTTGTAACTTAAGGATTGATGGTCTAATTACCACTTATGCTGATGACACTTGCCTTCTATTCTCCAGCAACACTTGGGACAATGTCCATCACAAAACAACGATAGGAGTAAATAACATATTTAAAGAATTGAATAACATCAAACTCACATTGAATATAAATAAAAGCGTATTTGTTGCCTTTTCAATTTATAACTCAACTATTCCATTCAATGACATTTATATCCACTCATGTGATACTAGCGATTTGAATTTAAACTTATGCAACTGCCAAAAATTAATAAGGGTCACTCGAGTGAAATATTTAGGTCTAATTATTGATTGTAATCTCCGTTGGAAACTGCATGTCGAATATTTAGTTATGAGGTTAAGATCTATTATTTCCAAACTATTTAAACTGAACAAAATTTTACCAACAGAAATTTTGCGTATTGTATATAATTCACTATATAAATCAATTTTCCAATATGGTTTACTAGTTTGGGGTGGCTGTACTGATAATGCAATCAGGCCTCTTGAGATTCAACAGAATCTTGCCATAAGAATTTGTTTGAATAAAAAGGAATTGTATGGTTCGTCTACTACTAATTATAAAGTTTTTAAAGCTCTACCGGTCAGATATTTATACAAGCAGTTCTCTATCATGTTCCAAATTCATAACTTTGGTTTCCAAAAAAATAACAAAAGGGAAAATAGGTCATGTGACATGCAAGTAAGCTACACTAATAAGAGTTTTGGGAAAAAGTTTGTGGACTATTTAGGTCCAACTAATTTTAATTCATTGCCGCTGTACCTAAAAAAAATAATTTGTAGTAATGTAAGTACGAATAATTTTATAACTAACAAAAAAGCTATTGTTAATTACTTATTACTTGAACTTTAAAAACTGTTGAATTTAAGTATTTAATATTGTCGGTAATCACAAATTTAGTTCTTCTTTGTCATTCTTATTATATTTGTTTTCTTTGTTTTTTTTTTTTTTTATTCTTATTTTAAAAATATTATATTGTACACTATCAACTCATCTACCTCGCCACAAGCATTGCTTAATGAGGTAGATAAATTAATAATTTATTGTTACCATGTTACACTGTATGTCATTTCGTTGTTTTGATAATAAATTATTAATAAAAAAAAAAAAAAAAAAAAAAAAAAAATTAAAGCAAGTGTAAGAGCGACTTTTCTTTTATTTTGGAACTGTAATACTGTATATAAATGTGAAAGGATAAATATGAACAAACTATTTATAATAAGTATTATTAAAGTATAGTACACATAAGCATTGTATAGAAATTACAGACTAGATTAGATTACTACATTAGATTATACTTATGGTAAAAGTCCAGAAATAAGACCATAAATTTATTATTATTATTATTAGTTGTTTTTATATCATATTAATATATTAGTTTTGATATGATTCACTCTATTGGATATGTTTTTTTAATCTTCACATATTGTATGATAGGTAGATAGTATATACTTTTTTGGAAATAAATTACTTATCATTGAAGTTATTATATAGTCATTAGTTATCATTTAAAACTAGAAGGCTTTGAATATTTTGATTTGATATTTGATTTTTTAAGTTATTCTAACTTGTTAACAAAAATTATAATTTATTATACTATACTATACATTTAAATAAATTGTATAGATCAACTTCATTAGACACACCAAATTCTGATCAATGTAGTCCAGAACATTTAATTGAACTTCCGGTACATAATTTGTCTTGTACTACTCGTAGTTTGAATGAAACATTTGATACGGACGAAATCATGGCTCATAAATTTAGAAACTGATTATTCGATTTCTAACGATACTTTTCTTTCCAAGTACGAAAAATTAGACGTTGCTTTGAAAAAATAACATGAAGTACCAACACATTGCGATGTTAATTTTATTTACAGTATCCTTGAAGGATGTAGAATAGTCGATATTAATTATGTGTTTGAACAAATACAAAGTATTAGTCATGAAAAATTTGACTGTTCTTTCTTGGATATGGTATTCCAGCACGAGTGTCGTAGAGGGTATACATCAGTGTTTACATTTAGATGTAAAATGTGTAATTTTGAAAGTACTATACATTCAGAGAGAACGGTACAGTCAAATTTTTTAGGAATAAATACAGCTATTGTTAATGGAAGTTTAGCTATTGGTAATATATATAATATATTATTTAAATTTAACTTATATAATATAATATATCATAGTAATAACAAAAACATTGTACCATTTTAAATTATATAGGAATTGGCCATGCTCAATTAAGTGAACTTTCAGCTGCAATCGAATTACCAAATATATCATCTACGTCTTATATCAAACATCTTTCAATGCTTGGTAACGATATAAAAGACTCAGCTTTAGAAGAGATGATAAAGGCAGGTAATGAAGAGCGACAATTAGCAATAGACAGTAATAATTTAGACACGGATGGTACGCCCATGTGTACTGTAATTGCAGATGGCCAGTGGTCTAAACGAAGTTACCGGACAAAATATAATGCTTTTTCGGGAGCGGTAATACATGTTTTTATTATTATTAACTTAATAATTATCAAAATATATATACCTATTGTATTAATCAAATAATTTTGTAAGTATAGGCTGCGATAATTGGTTATAAGACCAAAAAAGTTTTATTTGTGGGTGTACGAAACAAATACTGTTCTGTGTGTCAGAGAGCCCGAACAAAAAAGGAAGAACCACTAAAACACAACTGTTTTTTAAATTGGAATAAGCCATCGACAGCAATGGAAGCTGATGGAATTGTAGAAGGATTTATGAATAGTATAAATATGCATGGGTTAAAATTCAATAAATTAATTGGTAACCAATAATAATACTTAAAATATTTAGATAGTTATTATAGGTATAGGGGTATAACCAACTATATTATATGATATAGTTATTTAATTTTTTTATTTATAAAATATGTTTATGTGACGGTGATAGTAGCGTAACCAAACGGTTAAATGAGACGTTACCTTATGGAAACGATTTTATGATTAAAAAAATTGAATGCAGAAATCACCTTCTGCGTAATTTTACAACAAAATTAACAGCACTAACAAAAAATATAAGTTACCCGATAATTATTCGTAAATTCATAAAGTCAAACATATTACGTTTTCGATCCGATATAACTAAAGCTATTTCATATCAAAAGAGTCGTGATTTATCGCTCAATCAAAAAATTTCAGGTTTTTATTATTATTATTTATAAAAAGTAAAATACTTAGTTAATATTTAATTATTGATGCAGTATTTCTTTCTATTTCTATTAGCACTGAAACAAGATATTGATAATAGTCCGTATCATCGATTAGGACAACATAGTGCGTGTTCAAACTATTTTTGTCAAGGGAGCAAACGTGGTGAGCTTAATTTGGTCCCTGATGCTGAAAAGAGTGGTTTAATAGGAGAAATTATAAATATTATTAATCGCTTATCAAACAATGCAGAAAGTTTAATTGAAGACGTTGACAATAACCCGTGTGAACAATTGAATAGTTTGCTTAACAAGCTTATCGGTGGGAAGCGAATTAACTTTACACAAAGTCATAATTATCAAACGCGAATAGAAGCTGCAGTAGTAGCTTTTAATTCTAAAAACTATTTACGTACGTTACAAAAAAAAATTACAACTAAAAGTCCAGGTAAGATCAATAATTATTGAATAAAATAATATTATTAGATTCTGAGTGGAGCGATGAATGTACCAATTGATTTTAATTGTCAATGATGTGTGTTTTTTTTATTTTATTTATGTCTGTATACACGATAAGTAGTCGAAATAATTCATCATAAGATTGTCTACCGTTTTCAAAAAAAATATTCGTGGTTACTTTACAATTTATTAGCTATGGAACAGTGTTTTCTGAATTAGAACCAGCGTCCGTCCTCAATTTGTTTTCCAATTCGAGCACTGTGTATAACTATTAACTAATAACTTTGAATATTTATTTACTACAGGAAAATTTGCAAAAAAATATATGACTAATATTCAAAGAATAAGAGATAATACTTTAAACAGAAGGAAGCGACTATTCTCGTCAGGAATAAAGCGACCAAGAACAAAATTTTCATCTAGTGCTGCTGACAATAATTATGGGTTAGCCGAGCCATTGCTTGATATAATAAATGACGAAGAACTAATAAAAAGAAAAGAAATATTTCTCAATAAATTAAATAAAGTAGATAAAGATCAAATAGAATATTTGACGAGAGAACAAAACCACAGTCAAAAATGGTTTAATGAGCGGAAGAAAAGACTTACAGCTTCGAAATTTGGCGATGTATGCAAAATGAGAATAAACACAAGCTGTAAGGTCAAAGTTCATAACATATTATACAAGTCATCGATAACATGTAAAGAAATGAAACACGGCATTGAAAATGAATCTTTGGCGAGAACACGGTTTCAGGATTTGACAGGAATGACCGTAAAATTATGTGGACTTTTTACGGACAATGAATATCCATACCTTGCTGCAAGTCCAGGTAAAATATATAATTTTATATTAATTGTATAAAAATTTAAATACCAAGATAATTATGTGGCCAAGTAAACATAAGAAAAAGATATAATTATTTTAATCATTTTTAGACGGATTAATTGATGACAACGCAATAATCGAAATAAAATGCCCGTATACGGCGAAAGACACAAATAGCGCGAAAGAAGCAATTGAAAATAAACTTGTAAGCAATAAAATATTATGAAAATAATTATTGGCTTGAATGAAATTTATATTTTATACTAATTATTTATTCGTCTAATTATGTACCTAATATAGCTATTTTGTATAACTTGTATTATTAAACGTTATACTTATATTTTAAATAGGTATTTTTATTTTTTTTAATTATAATAAATTTATTACATATATTTTGTTACACCAGTTGCAGTACTGTATTATAAATAAAAACGGAACCATTGAATTAAAAAAAGAGCATAAGTACTACTATCAAATAATTGGTCAATTACGGATAACCGGGAGGAATATGTGTTTTTTTGTAGTTCATACGAATAACTGGACACACATTGAAAAAATTATTTATGATGGTGAATTTTGGGAAACTAAAATGGTTAATAAACTTAAAACGTAAGAAATATAAAAGATGGTTTTAAGTGTAAACGTAATTACCTATCCAATTATTTTATGTGATTATAATATTGAGGTATGTTTTTTAGGTTTTATTTGGAATGTATTTTGCCAGAAATAGTTGACCCATTATACGGAAGACGGTTACAAATATCAGACATACGAGAACCACTTCATATATTAAAATCACAACAAGAAAAAAATAAAACAAAACGTTGTTCATTAAAAATTAAATATTAATTACAGTTTAAACCTATACAAGTTATAAATACTAGTGTCTAGTATACATACCTAGTAATGCTATACTTTTTTTAATGTTTATATTTTTATATTATATTAAGTAACATATACTTTTACTATAATAAATTTCAAACAACAACCCTTACAACAAGTAATAATTCAATAAATACAAATCAAACTATGTTATAATACAGTTTCTACGATCTATATAAATGTATATATATATTTAGGTATAAGCAGTTTATACTGTTTATAGATACACGTGGGCGTGGATATTTAAAATATTACTGGGGCTAGGGATGGGTCGTTCGTGAACGATTCGTTCAAAATGAACGAATCAACTCAATGAACGAATTGATTCAGATTCAGATAGTTAGAACCACGAACTAAGATAACTAATATAACTATATCTTAGTTCGTGGTTAGAACGATTAGTTCACATTAATTTAGTTCGTAACTTCATGTGAATCTTGACCGACTCAACAATGAATCATCAGTATATAGGTATAATTGTAGCGGGAACAATTCGTTCAATATCGTTCGAACGACTCCGGCCGATTCGTTTCGAACTTCATATGATTCACGAATGATTCAATTAATTCTCTACTAACCTGTATTATTGTAACTAACTTACTGTCGACCAAGTAGTATTTTCGACAATCTATACTCCAGAGTATAGAGTATATTCATTGCGACAATATTATCATCACTCGTAACCACGGACTGTCTAAGATGTCTTAGTCCGTGCTCGTAACGTTTTTATCACGAGTAGATATAAACATTATAAACATACATACCGTAACCTTCACAAATACAGCCATGATATCTTATCAATATTAATAATTTTTAAAAATGGCAATATTGAATAAAATAAGTGTTAATGTTGTTAATTTATCTACAAGTCTACATAATATTTTATATTTTCAAACACAATAACATAATTTTATTACTTTCATATTACGTAAGTCATAAATATAACTTATTTAACCGTACACATATTTTAATTGATTCACAAATTAGAAACCATGTAGAAGTATACCAAAACAAATATACTTTAAATAGAAAAGTAATAGATACACTTTCAAAACTTTTTTTTAATATTTTAAATAGTTAAAGTAATGAGTTAAAATTATAAGTTGGTACAATTGAAGCATTAAACTTAACTAATATTATTATAAAATTATATTGCAATTCTTAATTTAAATAATAGATTGAATAAATAAAATTTTTTCTACTTTGTCTGTAGTAAGTCTGGTCCTCTTTGCATTCAGAACAAGCCCAGCTTTAGAAAAAACTCTTTCACTTGGAACTGATGTGGCTGGTACACAAAGTCTTCTTAGTACCATCTCATACAATCTTGGGTATAATTTTTGTCTGTCAGACCACCACATTAAAGGATCTTCCTGGCGATTCAGAAGATTCTCACTTAAGTACTTGTCTATTTCAATAATACTTCCTACTGTTGAATTATTTTCACCAAGAATTGAACTTACTTGTTCATCAAATTTTTTCCAAATACTTGATGAAGGCACTTGTGGAATGGAAGTAGCTGAAGTAACGCTTTCAGTCTCATTTGAACTATTTATATCTAAATTTGATAATTTTCTTCCCATAGTAATTTTACATGCTTCAAATTTATCAGTATTAGAAAATCCATATTTTTTAAATCTAGGGTTTAGAAAAATGGCTTGTGATTGAATATCATTGCTTTCTAAATTTTTGAAATACTTATTCAAAGTTGATTTTATTTCCAAAGCCATTGCATTTACATTAGTAGGTACATTTATATCATTAATAAAAGTATCTAAGTGTTCTAATAAAAATATATAAAATAAATTTTGTTTTGAAATTGTAACCACATTTTCAGCACTCATTTCTGTTGTAAGTTCATCAAAAACTTTAAGTAATTTACAAGCAGAAGACACTACTTCCCATTCATCATCACCAATGCAATTTAAGCTATTGTTAGTAATTGCTAATGTTGACAATACAGGCTCTTTTAATTTAATAATCCTTTCCATCATTAAATATGCAGAATTCCATCGCGTTTTGCATTCCTGTATAAGTTTAAGATTGTCAAATCCGGTTTGTTTTTGAATATTTTGTAACTTATGACAAGCCCCAGAACTTTGTTTAAAATATTCGACTATATTTTTTATCTTAGTAATAATAGGTTTTAATTTTTCCAATCCATGTTGAATACCAATATTCAGGACGTGAGCGAAACATGAAATATGTCTCCAATTATTTAACTTAATAGCACCAACAATGTTAGGAGCATTGTCAGTTACTACAGCTGATATTTTATTTTCAATATTCCATTTTTTCACAGTAGCCATTAAAAAATCAGAAAGTTCTTGAGATGTACATTTTTCATTATAATTTATGCAACCGATCAATCTAGCACACAATTTAGTATCCGAATTTATGAAATGGACAGTTAATGCAATATAATGTTGATTATTTATGGATGTCCAACCATCTGTTGTCAACGATAGAGCCTTAACACTTAGTAAGTCAATTTTAACTTTTTCTAATACACTTTCATACATTTGTAATAATAGTTTATTATTACAAATTATTTGATATTGTTTTTCTAGACGGTATAATATAATTAGGTGCAAGCATTTTTATTAAATTCCGAAATTCTGTTTCTTCGACCAATGAAAAGGGATGGAAATGTTTTATGATAAATTTTGATATTTGTAAGTCAATAGCCTTTGATTTTGAGAGCGAAATAGGTTTACTAACGAACTATGTAATGGTACTTTGCCTACTTTGATTTGACATTGAAAGACTTACCGTTTCAGGTAGAACTGTAGAAGAAGCTGTATTTACAGATGTGCTGGTAGTGGCTACGGATGGAATGCTGGATGGATCATCAATATATTCTTCATTGTCAGATGAAAGGTTATTCTGATTCCTCAATGGTTTTGTTAGTGGCACAGTTATATGTTTGGTTTTAAGGTGTCGTAAAAGATTACTCGTAGAACCACCACTGTAACTAAGTTCGTGGCCACAATAAGAGCATTTAGCTATAGTACTGGATTTTATAGTAAAATGATTCCATATTGTGCTTCGTTTACGGTTCAGTAACATTATTACTTGAATAACAATAAAATATTTTTAATTTATAATATTTTTACTTTATGTACCAAGACCAAGACTCATAAAATAAGCATATAAATAAAAATTAAAATTAAAAACAAACTCTCTTTAGTCTCTAAGCACTTTGCTCATACGAATGACAAATGACAAATGTTGATGGTTTTTATTGTCTTTAATATAGTTTATCAGTCTACAAGTATTATTCAGATTTTTTATGTCACATATTGGTTGAAACATGTCTTTATTTTGTCTTTATATGTCCCTATTTAGTATTTATAGACATTGAAAAAAGTATGACCATCAAAATATCAAATATTTGGTTTACAGAATTAGAATTAAAATGTAATAACTTAATGTTAGTGTTTCTCATTGATTTGGTAATACAAAATGTTAATTGAGTCTTAAATTCAAAACTATGCTAGGACCCAAATTTAAAAAAAGTACTACCTAGTCAGTTGAAAATAAATATTTAACATTACAGATAACTAGGTGGACCAAAGCTACTTGTCTGTGCAATGTGCACAAATAATTTAGGGTAGAAATCCCAATAATCTAATCAATCACAGCATCACTAAGTATAAAAAAGCAAATTAAAAATGCTTTCGTTATTATGCCTATGTATTTTTAATACCTATTACATATGTGTAATAATTAATATATTATATCACAATAATATATAGTAATAGTTTAAAAAAGTGTTAGTATATAATTCATTATTTTATATCAAAAATAATAAATGAATCGTTAATTCAATTTTAGTTCGTGGTTATTTGAAATTCAAATGATTATGTATTCATTTCTTAATTTTGTTTAAATATTTTTGTTATATACTTATATATTATAAGGTAAAAACATACGTTATAATAATAATATAATATATGATACACTGTATTCACTGCGCTTAAATCACTCATTTTCTTTCTTTCTTTCTTTCACATAATTCAATTTGTAATTATTGTATAAAATGTATGTATTTCTATTTACGTACTAAAAATACTTTAAACAATTAAGGCGTATCATCCCCCCCCCCGTGACCAATTGGTCACTGTCCATTGAAGTAGTAAGTTCCGTTGTGTTTGATGTAGGGCACTATATTGTAGAGGCCTACAACATTTTCCAGTGTATACTCGGTCAAGAGGGATTAGGTAGGGAGTACTCGCACTAACATTAATGAGTATAGAAAACCTTTACATATTAATTGTATGAAATCGGAGGGTCACATGGAAGAGTTAGAATGTCACGCGGCATCTAGTGATTACAAAAATCGTTATTTCGATGTATATCGATTCAAAAGATCGATCTACTTTCGAGAATCGCCTACTTCGAATCAGTGATTCAGTGATTGAAATTAAATTCGGTTAAATAGTGATTCAAATGCGAGTCACTGAACGAAATGAACGAATCATAAAAACGATTCATTTTAGTGAGTCGAATCAAATGATTCGATTCATTTTTCCCATCCCTACTGGGGCATTTACGAGTATGAATTTTATATTGACGCATTTCACATAGACATAGACGCGTATCATACGCGACGTATCACACGCGTACGTTTTTAGTTTACTTTACATTGATTGAATTCATACGCGCCATACCGGCGAGGGAAACGCGGCATCGTCGGAGTGGCACGTATGTATTACCAATGTAACCAAAAACGCGCGCGTACAATTATTATACGTCGCGTAAGATGCGCGCCCATGTGAAATGGTCCTAACGTCCTAGGACGGAACGATCATAGTATAATAAAACGGCGCTCCCGAACGAAAACTCGTCGGCCAGACGCTGACTGCGAGAAGTGGGCGTGGCTAAACGCCGTGCACTTGCGGATTGCGAAAACACTTAACAGCGCGTTCTCTCGGCCGCAGTGTTGCCAGGTTTGGGGAAAAATCTCCAAATCTGGGGAAATTCGGAGTACCTGGGGAATTGGGGCGAAACTTTTATAAATCTCGATAAAATGGGGATAAATTTGAAATTTAATAAACATAATTATTATTATCTCAATCGCATACCAATTTATCACTAAAAATTTCAAATATATCCAATTCTAGTTTAAATTGTATGATAAAAAGTTTGACCCCCCCCCCAAGTACCAATCGCGGTTGTTGATAGAACACATTCTATCTCTGTGGTATCAATTGACAAACATAGATAAAAAATGATTATAGACAGAATGATAGTACAATTTTAAAAATAGTCAACAACACGATTTAAGATATAAATAAATACCACAACCACAAATTTACAGACTACAGCACTGCTACCATAGAATAAATGAAATTGCTGTGCTGCTAATATCACTTATCAGTACTATATAGTATATGGTCACACGGAATAGTATATACATTAAATTAATTTGTGTCTACTGCTGATTTATTTAATAATTACTCTATTAAATCAATTTTACGAATTACGATGTAACGATATGATATGATAATCAATAGCACAATATCACAGTGCATTTTTTAAGCTAGTAAACTAGGCGACACTAATGTCGCCCAGTGAAAATATTTTGTTACCTAGTAGATGGTATTTTTAAAGACTGGGCGACACACAATTTATAAAAGATGAAATTTTATTATATGTAAAAAAAAAAAAATTAACTAACTAATGACATGTTTTATTCTGTGCTAATGATTGCAATAAATGTGTAGGTAAATAATATTATAATAATGTAAAATGTTCATATTATTATCGTATACATCTATCGAATATCGATATTAAATACAAAAAGCATTTATTATTGTAGATATGAGAAAATAAGTTGTAATAATATTCTTGTACATTAATTATAATGTATAGCAATAAGCGTAAAATTTCAATGTGTGTAAAAATAGTCGCCGATAACGATTAATGTGACGACTCCGACACGAGACGGTTCACGATATTGACAGTTTTTATTGATAGTTATTCCGCATTTCTGCATATTGTTATTTTGTTTTTCACTGTGACTGTGACACGACGTCAAGACAAGTGGTTACTGGTAAGTTCCTTAATAACTCAATAGCATAGCATCTCGTGGTGTTAAGTGGGTGATGTACTGGTACAATTCTTGAAGTTATTAAAAAAAAATTAAGCCCATCTAAAATATTATTATAGTAGTATAGTACTATTTACGAGTATATAAGCGAACAAAGATTTTTTTTTTAAATTAATACAATATTATACAATAAATTATTATAACTAAGCTTAAATTGTATAAAAATCGTGTAAAAATTTGAAAATTCATTTTTACTTTTTTATCTGTAGTAATTTATGTGGTGTGCGTACACTTGCACACCTAGGCACGAGTAGTCATTATTAAATGATTAGCATCAGACACTAGACAGTTATGACTTATAAGTCATGAGAATTAAGTTATGAGAATTGCACAACAGTTATCTACCTATATTATATTTTTCTAAATTGACTTTTTTTGTTTAACTTATTTTATAATATTAATTTAATAATTATATCAACTGTAATTACCAAACCCTTTTTGTTAGCGTTAAATGTGAATATGAATAATAATTATTATTATAAAATAAGTTTGATTTCATAGTTTTAAGATAATCTATATGATAATAATATAAAATCCTAATTAAATTAATTAAAATCATTCTTAAAAGAATGTGATATACAACATAGTTTTTTGAAAAATAGTAATATTGTTAAGTCTAAACATAATTTTGTAATATTTTTTTTTCAATTTATAAAATAAACAAGTATCATTATACAAAATAAAAATATTAATAATATGTTTACTGTTGTTTAGTGTTTAGGTTGTATATGACTCAACTATAAGTATGGATATTGATTACCACACTGATTCGTCGAATGATCAAATAGAAGACACTAAAATTGCTCCATCAACTTCCAAAAAATGCTACGACCATAAATATAATTATATGTGGGAAAAACAGGAACATTTTAAAAAATGGATTGCCAAAAGTACAAAAGGTGAATTATATTTTTATTGCAAATCTTGTAATCAAGATTTAAAAGGAGGATTGTCGGCAGTTAGAAAACACAATATTTCAAAAAAACACACCACAGCTGTGAGTAATGTAAAAGTAACATCAGTATTTAACATGAAGTCGGTTATTCAAAGTAAAAACTCGGCAAAGAATATTAAAACCGCTGAGGTACGTATTGCTTCATTTATCGCAGAACACAATATACCAATAAATTCCACTGATCATTTAGTGACATTAATAAAATCTATTAAATTAGATGCAAATGAATTAAAAAAGTTGACATGCGATCGTACAAAATGTACAAGTATAATTAATAATGTGATTGGTAAATCTGGGTTTGAATTGTTAATTGAATCTTTGAAATTAAATTCATTTTCTCTTTTAATTGATGAGTCAACAGATCTGAGTGCTACAAAACATTTAGCATTAGTTGTTCGAACATGCATTGATTTTAAAGTTACCGACAGTTTTATTTGTTTACTACCTTTAAGTGATGGTTCTGCTAAAAATATTTATAGTGTTATTGTAGAATTTTTTACCAGCAATGACGTACCATTTATCAAAAACTGTATTGGTTTTGCTGCTGATGGTTGCAATGTCATGCAGGGAAGTAAGAATTCTGTGCAAGCTCTGTTCAGAAAAGATATACCAAATATTTTTATCATGAAATGCATCTGTCATTCTCTTGCTTTGTGCGCAGAGTATGCCTGCCGTAAATTACCGGATGATATAGAAATATTAATCAGGAATATTTATAATTATGTGCAACATAGTTTTAAAAGACAACAAGAACTTAAAGAAATTCAACAATTATTTAATTTAAAATCTAATAAAATGCTTCAACTCAGTTCAACAAGATGGTTAAGTTTATTAGCAGTGGTGAAGCGTATTAATGAACAATATCCAGCATTAAAAGCCTATTTTAATGCACAAACGTTTGACAACATAGACAAATCTTACAACATTACAAATGGTTTGAATAATCCAATAAATAAGTTATATCTAGATTTCTTAGAATTTATCTTACCTACTTTAAATGATTTAAATCTTGAATTCCAGTCTGAACTTCCTAAAATATATCTTCTATATGACCGTATGGCAAATGCTTATAAATTTATTTTACAATGTTATATAAAATCAAGTGAATTAAATAATACTGACATTTCGCTATTACAATACCGTAACCCTTGCAATTTCTTACCAGATGACCAAATATATTTAGGACCAAAAGTAGCTATAGCCATTTCACAAAATATTTTTAATTCTTCAGATAAAAAGCAGTTTGTAAAGTGTTGTCTTGATTTTTATTTGGAATGTGCCCACCAACTTTATCTTCGTTTTCCATTTAATAGTAGATATGTTCTTGGATTAAAACATTTATCTTTTTTAGACCCTAAAAAAATATCTAATGTACAATCATTAGGAATTGTTGCTTCTTATTTTTCAAACTTTGTTGAGAATGTCAATGAATTAGACAGAGAATGGCGCCTACTGATCTCAAGTGATATAGACATTAATTTGAGTGCAAATGAATTTTGGGTCAAATATCTTAAACAAGTTAAGGGTGATGACACTCCACTTTATCCACAGCTATCTAATTTTGTAACAAATTTGTTAACTCTTCCACACAGCAGTGCTTGCGTGGAACGAGTATTTAGTGCAATAAATAATAATAAGACAAAAACAAGAAACAGGTTATCCTCTGAAACATTACAAGGTATATTACATACAAAACAATTAATTTCTGATCAAAATAAAAATTGCTATGACTTTAATGTTACAGACAAACTATTAAAGTTACATTCTAACAATATGTATTCCTAGGTATTTATTTGTATGCATAGGTACATCTTATAAATATACAGCATTAATTAATTACAAGTTTTTATATAAGTAGATATTATCAACTTTATTAATTGTTAATTATAAATTGTTATTTGTTAATATAAAAGTAATTATCTGCTTTTATATTTTAGAATTATACATAATTAATGTGAACAAAAAGGACTGACATTTATTTTTATGATATGATTTAATTTATATTGTTTGTTTTATGAGTATTGAACTCTTACTTGATACATTGTTTTTATATATTAAGATTTATTTGTTAGTAAAAAAGTTAATGCTTTTATATATTTTATCATTTTACAAAAGTCAAAATGTAAACAAAAAGGACTGACATTAGTTTGTAAATTTGCATATGGTATCAATTATATTGTTTGTTACTCGAGTGTTGCTAGTTTTTATAAATTTATATTTGTTAACATAAAAGTAATTATTTTATATTTTAGAATGATGTGATCAAAAAGGACTGACATTTATTTTTATGGTACGATTTCATTTATATTGTTTGTTTTATAAGTACTCAACTCTTACTTTAATAAATTGTGCTTTATTTATTTTATATTTATTTGTTGGAATAAAAGTTTATGCTGTTATAACTTAACAAAATGTGAAAAAAGGACTAATTTTTTGTTATATTTATCTTAAAATTAATTCTTATGTATTATAATAATTGTTATTGTGTCTAATTAACCTCTAAAATCCCAAATCTAAACTAAGTATCTCCCATAATTAAGCCAAGGACAAAATTGTTAACTTAACACGTTGGCTACCATGAAGATCACGGGTGACTCTTACATGCACTATCCTAGCGTACCAGACGTGATAAGAAAGAACTTATCTCATACACCATAGGAGTCACGGGTGTCTCACGTTGCCCGATTCACGAGGTACCATGTGAGTTACCTGTGACTCTCGCATATTTTTCACTTTACGTGGTCACACTGGTAAATCCAAACAGCTGTTCTCAATAATTGTTGCACTAAATTATTGTAAATCGTGTTATCATTATATGATCCACTTGGGGTATCACCAGTGACTCTCAAAATCAAAAAAACAGATTTAAAAGAAAATTTTTTTTTTTATTCAAATAAAATAAAATAATACTTCTTTCTCAAGTAATGAACATATTACAAACAAAATTAACAAAAAAAAAATATTAAATAACTTGAAATAACATTAAAATAAACACTATTCTTTGTGTATAGTCAACAGTTCATAAAAAGTATAATAAAACAACATAAAATAATTATTGAAAACACTATAACTTTTAGTGCTATATAATAAATTGAAATAACATAATAACTAACAATGTAAGTTTATTTATGATTCCTTTGGAAATGTTCTAAACACAGGTATGGTTTGTCATCACATGTAGAACAATAAGTATATACTTGCTTACATTTTTTTTGTGCCTCTTCTCTCCCAAATACTTTACTCAAATTGATATAGCATTTACCACATCTACGGCGTTTTTTCCTATTGCCATTATTGACTTCTGATCCTTCAACTAAATAATGTTTTTTAGTTTGTGAAGATGGTGAACTAATGTCACCTAGCTGACTCAACTCTTGACTAATATTTTGAATGAATTCAGATATTTGAATATTCTTACCAGTAACTTCTTTGTATAAAAGTAAAGAATTAACCACTGCTGTTCCTAACAATAAGTGAAAAGCTAGTTTATGGTACCATCTTATAGTTTTTCTTAATGGGGTATAGTAACTTGCCATTTGATCAGAAATATCAATACCTTGCTTGTTTTTATTATAAAATATAACTGCTTCTGGTTTTCTAATTTCTTCACCTTTTCTATTTTTTTTTCCAGTATTTAACATTTCAATTCCATGTCTTGTTGACAAAAATCTAACGTCTCTTTTATCCTTCCATATACTGATAACAACACCCTTGTCATTTTCTTTTCCTTTTATTTCACCTACTCTTAGTTTTGCATTTAAAACATCCTTAGGACAATTCTTAACATTTTTCCTAAGGGTACCTACTATATGAGTATTATTGTCTAATAAAATGTGAGCAATATGAAGACCTGTGTAAAAATTATCTACTATTAAAGTTCTTCCTTCATTTAAATAATTTTCCATTAATGACAGAACAACTTTACCAGCACAAGAAATGTTACTGTTAGATCTGTTAGTATCTTTACCACTGTACACACTTAAGTTATATGTATAACCTACATTATCACATAATTTATATAATTTAATTCCATATCTTGCTGCTTTATTTGGAATATATTGCCTGAACACAATGCGACCTCTAAATGGTACTAATGTTTCATCAATGACTACATTTTCTGCTGGGACTTTGCATTGCTTAAATGAGTTATTTAATAAATCAACTAAAGGTTGAATTTTTCCTAACCTATCTCCTGGATTATAATCATTATTAGAAATATGAAAAAATCTGAGCAATGCCTGAAAACGATTACGAGCCATAATTTTTGGTACATAACTATTTATGTAAAAAGTTTGTTGACTCCAGTAGTCAGATAACTTAGGATAACCAACCATACCTGTGTACATTACAATACTTAAAAATTTTTTAATTTCTAAACTATCTGTGTCTATCCATTGTCTTTTGTACCTTTTAGCTTGCCTGTTTGTCTCAGTTACAATCAAATTCAATACTTCATCATTTAAAAATAGGTTATAAATATCAATCGGTTTAGATTCTTGGTCAATATTACATTTGATACCACTGTCTCCAGTAAAAATAATATTTTTTCGAAAATCTCCTAAAACCCAATTACATTTTTTACAATCATGTTATAGGCTGTTCAGAAACTAATATACTTTACCTGTAACATTAAACCATTCATCAGATATGATACAATTTTCCTGTTCAGCTAAATTTTGGGAAGAAATATTTTCAGTATCTGGTTCTACACTAATACTCTCATCAGATGATTCGTATAAAACGTCGCTCGGATTGTACTCACTACCCGAGTCTTCAAAATCAGAATCATCAAGAGCAGAAAGAATACCATCAGAGTCCATTATGCTTATTAAATGACTAAATTTTAGTTGTTTAAAAACTATAACTTCAAATTTTATTGCGATTCGCAATAATAATTAATATAGTGATACGAATTGGCGGGAAATAACATATTATATTATCAATTTATCTTTATTTATCTATTAATTGCTTACAAAACTTAATTATTATTGACTAGATACTGGCATATCACTAATAAATAAAAAAAGAAATCGAGAGTCACCAGTGATACTCAACGTATAATACACTTAATTATATTAACTAGGTACCATGAGTATCACCGGTGCTTCTCATAAAAAAAAATGGAAAATCGTTATCTAACTGTTATATAGAAAATAATTTGTATCGAACATTTTTTTGTAAGATTTTTAGTTTCAAAGATATGGACTTGGTACACAGAGAAAGTTATTTGAAATTTCTATTGGTACACTAACAAAGTCCATGTAAGAGACACCAGTGACTCTCATGGTACACACGATTAGTTTTTCGAAAATAGGTCTGGTAGCCAACGTGTTAAATAATATATATAAATATATGATAAAATAATATATCGTTTAATTTATATATATAATTAATAATTTCTTAGGTTCTAATTTCTAATATTATTTGAAACTAAGTTACAATATGACATATGTTATCACAATTTGTTTTACTGTTATCTATTTATGTTAACAGATTCTTAAACAATTTCATAAATGATTATTTAATATTTATGTACAGTCACACTATTGAAGGTAAGAAGTTTGGTGAGTAGGATATTAGGTAATATAGCAATAATGTTGTTAGTGTTATTTAACCAAAAATGTTTGCTAAAAAATTTTTTGAGGATTTTAATTAAAAATCTGGGGATAAAAAAAAGATTGTTGGAGATTTAGGAAACTTTTATTACGCATTTTTGGGTAATTTACAATTTTTTACCTGGCAACACTGCTCGGCCGTTGCATACGTTTCGTTTTAGGTGTAGCGTCCTCTTAATAACTTTAATTTTTTAATTAATTAAAATAATAATAAATTCACGTGATTATAATTCTGTTATAAATTCATTGTAAAATATTGAAACCATATATTTACAAAATAAAAAAGCGGGTAAGTGGGCATCGCTCTGCTGTATATTAGAGGGTGGGGCGGACCTCAGACTATGGTAGGTTAAATTTGAATGCAATGATAGGTATCATTGTATACGAAAAACGATTCTGAACGAAGATGATTTGTCAGTTTAGGATATATTATATTTAAATATTGTCATCACGAACTAAGATATACTTAGTATATCTTAGTTCGTGATTGTCATATATTCTATTTTGAAACAAATAGTATAGTTTGTATATGTTACTATGGTTACTTTATAGTATCTGTTTATTAATAAAAAAAGTATTATGCAACATACGCATAATGAGAGTATGAAATTTAATTTAAATTTTGAAATATTTCGTATAAATTCAAACTTTAAGCACTTATAAAAAAAAATTGTGACTAACGATTTCGGATTTTTTTTTTATCACTTTAAGAACAACTTATAAGAAACCTTGTATTAAATTTTCAAGATTTCCTGGCCACCCAAAAAATTTTTATCGGCATTTGAAGAAAAAAAACTTAGAAAAGTCGAAAATTTCAATTGTCTATAAGTAGCTTAAAAATGGTCAAAATATTTTGAAAATTTAACTGTAAAGAGATAACCATAATATAAACATTTGGTGAAAATTTCAAGTATTTACAATAATTCGTTTTCGAGTTACAGCAAAATTAAAAAATCGATTTTGTCGAAAAGTGGTTTTTCGTAAAATTGCCATTTTTCTGTCATTTTTTTTTTGTTTTTCTCGATTTTTTTGAAAACTATTTGAAAATTTTACTTTTGACCCCCCCCCCCCCAAAGTACCAACTAGATGAATTTTCCTATTCAAAGAGGGGCTGAAGTCAAAAATCGGAGCATTTTGTTGTCGTCAGACACAAAAAAAAAAACACACATCATTGTAAAAGCAATACATTCTTCACTCTGTCCAGAATCTAAAATAGAGGCTATTATATGGATATTATATTGTATGATGAACATTATTATCAAGCCGTTTTGGAGTATATCCCGAATAAAAAAAAATGATTTAATTTTATATTATGTACTGATTTATATTATTTATTTATAGTATTATTATTAATATGGTAGCTTTTAAGTTGAATTGATATTGTTTGTATTTGTATACAATAATACTATTAGTTTTTAAATATTTAGGTATAATAGATTATAGGTATACCTACTGCCTATAGCTGACTTATTTTTCATTTTTAGTTCTGGAACTCGTATGGCCAATTTGGAAACTAATTTATCTGAATATAATAATTATCAGTCATGTATAAATGTTATTTCAAATATTAACACCATTGATAATAATGACATTTTGACGAATGACAATAATTCAAAAAATATGATCCCGGATTTGAGTTTGAATAATTGAAGTAGTAAATGTTTTGATGGTAATTCGTTGTTAATTACACATAGTACACCGACTAGAATGTTTAGTGACGCTAGCTTGGGAAATCAAAATATTTCAAGTGTTATGGCACATAGCTTATGTGTTGAAAATGAGTCAAGCACTTATGACGAAACAACAACAACAAAGTATTGAATTTTTATATAAAATATTTTTATTTTATTGAAAAATAAAAAATAATATAATCATTTTAACGATTTGAAGGTTACTTGATGGTCGCAGGATAGTAGACATACGACATTTTTTTATGCAAATAATGAACAGCCGGCATGAAAGATTTGGGTGTTCATTTATTGATATGGAATTTAAAACGGAAGTTAGAAAAGGCTATAGTTCAACATTTCATTTTGAATGCAAAATGTGTGGCACATCATATATTTCTACAGAAAATGAAAATGAAAATCTTTATTTGCCAATTAATCAAGCAATAATAAACGGCAGTGTAGCTATTGGTATGTATTTTTTGGTACTTCTGTATAATAATAGGTTCTAGGAACTAAGAGGCTTTGGCAATAATATTGGTATAATTATTAACTGTTTATTATTTAACAAAATAATTTTGACGAATCTTATACAAATTTTAACTTCAAACGCGTATTAAAAAATATTTAGGAAATAACGTTTGACTTAAGTTTATAATTATTTTTAAAAATTTTAACTTTTTAACTACAAAATAATTTGCACATTTTTGTGTTTTTGTCTTTTATATTATAAAATATTACATATAGGCATAGGTCAAACGCAACTCAGTGAATTATTAGCTTCAATTGAAGTCCCGTCGATATCTTCTACTACGTATCTTAACAATTTTTCAAATATAAGTGATGTAATTCAAGACACTGCTATCGAAGAAATGGCAAAAGCCGGCGACGAAGAACGAAGAATAGCATTAGAAAACGGAAATGTTGATAAAGATGGAGTGCCTATGTGTATAGTAATCGCAGACGGACAGTGGTCAAAACGGTCCTATAAAACCAAGTTTAATGCATTTTCTGGAGCTGTATGTAACATAATTTAATTTTGTTTTTTTTATATTCAAATAGAAAAGAATATATTGTGTGTGTAAAATTGTTTTAATTATATTGTTTTATATGTTATGTATACCGTAGGCTACAATTATAGGGAAAAATACGAAAAAAGTTTTATTCATTGGGATTAGGAATAGATATTGTTCAGTGTGCCAACAATCATTCACAAAGAACCAAAATCCACCTACCCACAGGTGTTTTTTAAACTGGAAGAAAACTTCGACTGCCATGGAGGCCGATGCTGTTGTAGAAAGATTTTCAAATAGTTTATACATGCATGGTTTAAAATACAATAAATTAATCGGTAATAAGACCAAATCATTATTAAAATAACATCTGTACTTATATATTATTATGTATATATTTTCATTCCTTATCTGGCGCTGCATATTAATAAATATATATAAAAGGCGATGGTGACAGTAGTGTGTCTAGACGATTAAATGATGTTCAACCATAATATGGTAACGAGTTCGTTATTAAAAAAATTGAATGCAGAAACCATCTCATGAGAAACTTTTGCACAAAATTGACAGCACTTGCTAAACGAACAGACTATCCAATAGCTATAAGAAAGTTTATAACAGCGAATATTTTACGTTTTCGTTCCGACGTAACAAAAGCGATAAAATATCATTTAAAAAATAATTCATCTGTTGAACAAAAAGTCAGAGGTAATTTTATTTTATTGAGCTATAATTAAATTATATTGTAAATATTTTTTTATTTATAATTTTTTTTTATTTTTAGATTTAAAAAAAGATATTGCAAATTGTCCGTATCATAGATTGGGTCAACATAATAACTATGCTACTTATTTTTGTACTGGACCTAAAACAGGTGAAAGAAATTTGGTTCTCGAAGCTGAAAAAAGTGGGATGATGGTAGAAATTAGAAATATAGTGTACCGTTTGGTTGTGAACGCTGACAGTTTAATTGAAAATGCAGATAACAACCCATGCGAGCAATTTAATAGTTTGATAAATAAGCATGTAGGGGGTAAAAGAATAAATTTCACGCAGAAAAATAATTATAAGACTAGAGTTGAGGCCGCAGTAGTAGCTTTCAACTCCAATAATTATTTACGGACAATACAAAAACAAATGATATCCTTTAGCCCAGGTAAATATAATAGGTACTTACTTTATAATGCATTTAAAATATTGTACGTGAATATTATTTTAATGCATAATATTCACAAATCTCGTATTATAGATTGTTATCTTTTTAATTATAGGTATATAAGCTAAACAATATTCTAATAATTTAAATAGAATACGAAAGAATACAATAATGCGACGAAGGAAAATTTTTGAAAATGGCACAAGACGAAGTAAACCAAACAGAAATCGCTTTAATGGACCAGACGAGGATTATGGAATGGCAGAGCCAATTGACGATGATTTGGACGACTTGAATGAAAAAAAAACTGAATTTTTGAAAAAATAAGCAAAGTTGATAGAAATGAATTACAACTACGTACTATAGAACAGAATCATAACCAAGAATGGCATACTGAAAGAAAAAAAAGACTGACGGCATCTAATTTTGGCGACATTTGCAAAATGAGAGCAAATACGAGTTGTCGGACAAAAGTATACTCCTTATTATATAGACCAAACTTTTTATCAAAAGAAATGATGCACGGAGTTGAAATGGAGTCTATAGCAAGAAAATCATTTGAAGAATTATCTGGTAAAACTGTGCAGTTATGTGGACTTTTTACAGACAACGAATTTCCCTATTTAGCAGCAAGTCCTGGTAATACATTAAAAATTATAATTTATTATTGATTATAAACTTAGAGACCTGATTCCTACAAAATATATTAACTAAAATTTGTATTATTACTTTCAGATGGTCTTGTTGGTGATGACGGTATTTTGGAAATTAAATGTCCATTTGTGGCTAAAGATACATTGAGCGCCACTGAAGCAGTGCAAAATAAACTAGTAAGTCACGTGATTTATTAAATTTATAATACGTACATGACTAACCAATGATGCAATTATATTTAGTTGGATTATTGTTATATTAATGACGAAACGGGTAAAATCAAATTAAAAAAAAATCATAAATACTTTTACCAAGTCATAGGTCAATTACGTATAACGCAACGAAAAATATGTTATTTTGTTATTCACACTACAAATTGGACTAATATCCAAGAAATAAAATATGAAGAAGAATTTTGGATAAATAATATGGTAGAAAAACTTAAACTGTAACTATTATTTTCATTATTATTAAATCTATATTTGTAATAGTACCTATATTTTAAAACTTTTTACTTATATTTTGTACAGATTTTATTTAGAGTGCATGTTGCCGGAAATTGTTAATCCACTTTTCAAATTAAGACTTCTCGTAACCGATATCAGAGAGCCAATACACATAATAAATGCCCAAAAAAATATGAAGTCAACGGTTAAAAAAAAGAAATAATTGAATAAAGATATAATTATTTAAAAATGAAAAAGAAATAATTTTTTTTTACTATTTTTTAAAATTGAATAATAGATTACAAAATTATTGGGTAAATTATTAAGAGTGTTTAACTAGGTACAGATTATTGTGTTCAATATTCTATTTTTCTTTGAATTACCTAAAAAGTATGTAAGTGTTAGTAGCCAGCAGGTACATGTACAAAAGTATAGCGTAAAATGTACGCATAAATTTACGTACCTACCTACTACAAAATTAATATTTAGATACTAAGGTAATAAACTAATAAATAATAAATTAAGTTATTGTTATAAATTAAGTATTATTATTATATAAATATTATAAGTAAGTACCTAATAATGTAATAAATACAAATCGCGTAGGTATAGGTATAGGTATAGGTATCCGCGGATATTTGAAATATTACAGCTGCATTTACGTGTATATTTACGCGATCGGTCATAGACGAAGGTTCAAACAATAATAAACGTCGCTCCCGAATAAACACAATTGTCGGCGGGCCGCCGACTAGTAGTGGGCGTGGTTTAAACGTCGCGTGCTTGCGGATCGCGAAAACACCTAACAGCGCGTTCTCTCGGCCGTTGTATACGTTTCGATTTATTAAGGCACTATAAAGGTGAGTACTCTCGTCCACCATTTTGGTTCCAGTTCATTTATCAGTTATCAGTTTATCACTATTAGCTGCAGCCTGCAGCATTTCGAAATCCGAATTTCTATGTTTCCAACTCAATATTATATTATTATCCATAATTTATTTTTTAATTTTTATTGTGTTTTTTAGTGTTTGATTTCTGTAGCAGTGGATATTGAACTATAATTTTATAATGTCAGATTTTTTTTAACCATGTGTACAAACAACTTATGAAACTGTTTGTAATACAGTTAAGTCTCGGTAACTCGACATTTTTTTCTTGCCCTTTGACGTGTTTTTAAGTTATATGAGGTATATAAATACTTGTCAAATTTATTTATTCCTCTTCAAATTCGAGTTATTGAGAATCATAAATACTGGATAACTACTACAATAAATTAGTGTAACAAATTTGAGTCTGAAAATGCTACCAAGATACTCAGAAAATGATAGCAACAAAAAATTATTTCCCGATAAAAGAAAAAAGGTATTTATTTATTCATTAACTAATTGGTTATTATTATAATTAGTAACTTGCCAATTTTTAAATATAATTAAAGGATTCAAAAAATAATGAAATCAATAATCACTTTATCAACAGCGAAATTGAATTGGATTTTCTAGCTGAAAAACAAGTAATAGAACAAAAGCTGGAAAAATGGCATACTATTTTTAAATTGTACTCCTTTTTGCCTCCAGTTTCTGATTACTTAGATGAGTATAATATCAAATAATTAAAAAGTAATTTAAGCAAGTATGACTGTTATAAATCAGGCACGTAGCTAGGAATTTCAAAAAGGAAGTATCATTCAAAATTAATTGGTAAAATTATACAAACTTAGACATAACTTTATGTCAGTACACTTTGTATTATCGTACAAATACTATACAAGAGAATTGTCAACATATAATAATTTATGATATCTGTGTCCCCTGTAGGCTGTAACACCCCTAGCTATGCGCCTGATATAAATTAATAATAAGTATAAAATAATGATTTTTTTTTCAGTAATGTTCTTAACATTTTAGTAAAGATTAAATTACTGTGCAGATTCATTTATAATGTTATGTAAACTAGTGTTAAATAATATTTACAAAATATTATTTATACATATATATATTATATGTTCTGTGTTCATTTAATTTATACAAAGGTAAATAAATAAATATAATTATTATTTTATATTTAGTCAAATTTTGTATCAATGGTTTTTTAATTTTAAAATACATTTTATTTATAACAATTTGTACAAAACATTATATTTTAGTCTTTATATTTACCACTTGTATGGTTTGAAATGTTTGAATATATATATATTCAATAAATGTCTAATTAAACATACACAGTGACATACTCAGATTTTATAAAAAAAAAAGATTAAACGTTTATGCTTATAATTATATCAATTTTTTTTATTAAATTGTATGCATTTTTTTCTATATATACATTAAAAAAATATCAGCCTTGTGTTTACACCACTGTACTGGATACTTGGTCAACATGTTTTAAATAAAATATGTTAAACATAATTTAATAGTTTTTTCAATACAATTTTAAATACATTTATCAAAAAGTAACCAACATTTTATGAAAATCCACGTAGAAGTCTATGGACATAATTATGATGTGGGTGAAACCTATCTGGATACCGATCTGCGTACACCCGAGCTGCTTGTCGAGAACTACGATTACATTCGCCAAAAATTATAATAAGTTCGACTTTTTCATTGTTATTCATTTTAATAAATATTTAAAAACATGACGTTGTGTGAATAGCGATTGTCACAAGACTAGTTTTAAATTATTAACACAATTATTACTAGTCAGTGTCTCAGTGAAAATAATTTATCAACAATTATTTATAAAATAGATGTATAACGAACCGGATTTACTATCTTAATTACCAGTGAATGTCGCCAAGTTCTTTTTATTATCTTATCTGTCTACAAACAGGCATTTAACAATAATATCGGGAATATTATTTCGATTTTAAAGTAACATAAAGTTGAATTTAGTTTAAATTTTGTCAAAAACAGATTATTCGTAAATTTAAAATTCAACATACTCTAACTTTGTCAATTTTGTAGTTATAAAAAAACTTTTTATACAAAAACTGTTTAAAAAAAAATACTCTAATCGAATCTGTAGAAAAAAAATGGTATTGTCATTTAAAAAAAAGTAAGTTGTATTGCGCATGCGCGTACCGACAGGGTTAAAAATTTGAAACTTATCGGAAATTGTGTATTTTGGTAGTCCTTTTCTTTCCCCGAAAACCCCATTTCAATACAAGGTCATCCAACTGAAATATTTCGTGGTACCTCTTAGCGTGAACACACTGTATATAATAAATAGTAATAATAAAAAAAATAATAGTTTTTGACATCAGTATATAAATGTTTAAATTGATGTATTAAAAAGTAACACAATGTAAACAACATTTTATGAAAAAAACAATATATAATAAATAGTAATAACAAAAAAAAATAATAGTTTTCGACATCAGCATGTAAATGTTTTAATTTATTAAAAAGTAACACAATTTTTATAACAGTCAAAAATATAATATTAAGAGGATGTAGTACTCGTATGTGTTGTCTCTGTTTTACATGTACAACAACAAAATGTTTGTTCATTTGTTTCAATATTGTGCTCTAAGTTTTGATATTTGAGTAAACTGACCTATTATAAAATTTAAAGGTAAGATTATTATCCAGGACCCCTATTTTATAATAGGTCAGTTCACTCTAATATCAAAACTAACAACACAATATTGAAACTGATGAACAAAAATTTGGTATGTTGTACGTATGTAAGACGGAGACAACACATGCAGGTACTACGTCCTCTTAAAATAAATATTTTATAAAAGAATTAACATTTTCTTCGTTTAGCAGTTGCAGTTCCATATGCAGTTTTACGTTTCTTAATGTTTTCAGAAAAATTCTTTAAGCAGTATGAACGGACACAAAAAAAATGCTTGACAATTTTTTGCTTTATATTACAGCAATCCGGAAATACAATTTGAATATTTTGTATTAAACTTTGTACCAATGCAGTATTTTCATTCCTTAAAATGAAATTTTTATGAATTTTAAAATAATACTCACAATGGTAAATTAATGAAAGTATTTCAAAACAAGGCTCTTTCAGCCCACCTTGGTTTGCACCATTTGTGTAAAGTTTTGCTTTTTAATAAAATCAGTTTCGGGTAAATTTTTATTTGAAAGGAATTTATTACATGTGGAACAAACGTGTTCTATTAAAGCATTTGTTGTGCTTCCAGCAATATAAAAAGTACAGTTTATGTCATGATGTGTCATTATCTGACTGAAATCTTCAAGAGAAAAATTTTGAATTTTAATTTCAGACACTTCAGATGTTGAGACACTATTGGATATAATAACAGATTTGGTTTCTAATGTAGAATTTCTTTTCTCTTTACAGAAATTTAATAAAAATTGATCAGAGTCGCTCATATAACTGGTTCTTTTAACTTCAGACACAAACTGTGATACTGAAATTAATCTAATTCCGCGCAACGCTTTTAGTGCAGTAGGCATTGATCCTTCCTTGCGGCGAATTTGGGAAAAAATGTTTTCGGTAACATCTTGAGTGAACCGGTGTCCTAATATAAAATCTAAACCATTTTTGAACAAAAATTCAGCAACATCACAAAATGTCAAAGTGGCAATAACAAAACCATAATTTAATGGTTTCCAACCATCCTGAAATACAGTATTTTGAAATAGATCAATTATTGTATGTAAAAAAATATATTTTACATCACAGTTTCGTGAAGTAATTGATGTTTTTCTAACTTTTGATGACAATAGAGAAAACCAATCATGTATAATAATAATAAAGTGAGCAGTTGTTAAAGCTTCGCGTGGTAAAATTCTCATTTCCACTCCAGTTTTCAATGCACTGGAAGTTTTGGGAGAAAAGAACCGAACAGCAGCACCAACATTCATTTTTTCAAAATTGGTTGGATCAATGTCTTCTCTTCGTAAATGATGTAAGAAGCGTTTTTCAAATCCATGAAATATTTCATAATGCCATAAATTTTTGACGTAGGACCCATCGACTATAGCTGTAGGAAGTTTCTCTTGTACGACAAACGCTTCTGGTAAATAAATTTCTTGCCTGAACATTGCAGCTTTTAAATCTTTTAACAAATGACAAGGGTCAGGAATAGCAAATATATCATGACCATTATAAGAAAAATAGTTACTACGAACTCCATTTTTTGATGCATGAATGTTCAATGAGGTCCATAAACTCCTATTTCTACCATCTAAATCTGATGAAAGTGCAACTACTCGAAGACCGCTTGACTCAACAGTGGTGATACATTCCAGCATGAAATCATGTAAAAGTGTACAATCAATTGATTCTTTACAAGTTACATGACATGCTACCACTTGTTTCCAACTGTTTTTCACTCCTCGAAGAACGACCACATAAATTTTTTGTCCAAGACTATTCAAATTATTACCTAAAGTTGCATAACCAACAAATTTACCAACGTTTTTATCATAATCAAGTTGTTCACTGATCTGCATTTCATCATATGATAAAATACAAAATCTGTCCACCGGGTCCATAGTTTCTACCTTAAATTTAAGTAATTCAATGACATATTTAAAAATCCCAAAATCTAATTTAAAGTCTTGGATTCGTCGCATTATTGTACTATATCCAGGCAATGGATAACCTGAATCTTGAAGATATTCATATCCATGGATTGATAGAGCAAATCTGAATTTAAGACCCTGTATAATGCTCTCATCAGGCCATTGAGACATTCTACCTTGCTCCAACATTTTTATTTGGTCGTTGGTCAAGAAGGATCTTCTCGTTTTATCCATTGCTTCCATTTGTTGGCGCAATTTTTGTACTTCTAACTTTAAATCTTGATTTTCTTGTCGCAAGGATGTTACCTCTTCAAGCTGTCATTAAATAAAAATTATAAAATTAATTTAAAACATAAAAACAGTGCTTTAAATTGGTAAAAATATTTATATTTTTGTGCTATAATAGATTAATTTTTAAGTAAAGAACATAACTAAATAAGTTAACAATATTTGTATACATTGCATTTAAAATACAAATTAAATCATTATGAATTTACAACATAGTATTATATTAAAACAATATTTTAAAATAGATGATTTAATTACCTCAATCTGTGGAACATGAGGTGCTTTTTGAACAAATTCAAGACTGGGTGAGTCAACTCTTTCTGATTGCATGTTGATATCTTTATTAGAAGTCTGAAATTAAAATTTAAAATGTGTTTCATTGATTTCAAAAAAAATTTAAAAAAATCAATAAAACCAATATATTTCTATTTTTTGCTGTTTGTTCTCGTATGGTCAATTATTATTCACAAAATTATGAGTCTATCTGTAAAGTTTTAACCCAGCCATGCTGATTAATAATAATTTAAGATATTTATTATAATTCTTTGTTATATTGCATTAATAAGATGACAAGTAATATTTTAAAACTATTTATGACATTTGTATTATTTTAGTTCATTCTTTAACACTCAACGAGATTCCAGGGTAACTTTTGGAAAATATTTTAACATTTTCTTATGATTGTTATTATTTTTTATAGGTTGTTGTTATAAACTATTAACAATAAATATATGTATATGTGTATAATCATAAATTAATTAATATTGTGTTAGTATGATCATTATAAAATGATTATTGCTATAAGACATTAGTATTATATGTTTTCAATATTTTAAAACTATTGGAATTATTAGTGTTAAAATTATATTTAATACAAAAATGAATGAATTTATAATTGGAGCTTTGTTGCCCTAATTCTGTATTTATCTTGTTTATGAATGTATGATGACTTTAGTGTTAGTAGGTATAAAGTAATTTAAAGATCCATATTTTTAATTATTTATATAAGTCAACCGTACCAAATAAAATAAGTTTATTGAAAATTAATTTCAGTATAAAGTTTTTAAATGGTTATATACAAAAATTTTCTAAATATATTATTATTATTATTTTTAAAAGCTATTAACTCATGACCTCTATATTTAAAAAATAAATTAATATTTAACCTTATACAATGATTTTCGAGGAGGTGGATTAAACATTGGTGGTGGGTTCGGTACATTGAATATCGTTGGAATAGCATTTGGTTTCAATTTTCTCCAATTGTCCAAACGATTGCTTTCAAATTGAGAGATCTCGAAATGTTTCTATAAAATAATTTAGAAAATCACATAATTTTTCATATTAGATTAAAATAAAAAAAAGCGGGTAAGTGAGTATCGCTATGCTGTACATTAGAGGGTGGGGTGGACCTCGGACTAGGGTAGGTTAAATTTGAATGCAATGATAGGTATCATTGTATACGAAAAACGATTCTGAACGGAGATGATTTGTCAGTCTAGGATATATTATATTTAAATATTGTCATATTTCTATTTTGAAACAAATAGTATAGTTTTTATATGTTACTATGGTTACTTTATAGTATCTGTTTATTAATAAAAAAAGTATTAGGCAACATACGCAAATGAGAGTATGAAATTTAATTTAAATTTTGACATATTTCGTATAAATTCGAACTTTAAACACTTATAAAAAAAAATTGTGACTAACGATTTCGGATTTTTTTTTATCACTTTAAGAACAACTTATAAGAAACCTTGTATTAAATTTTCAAGATTTTCTGGCCACCCAAAAAATTTTTATCGGCATTTGAAGAAAAAAAATTTAGAAAAGTCGAAATTTTCAATTGTCTATAAGTAGCTTAAAAATGGTTAAAATATTTTGAAAATTTAACTGTAAAGAGATAACCATAATATAAACATTTGGTAAAAATTTTAAGTATTTACAATAATTTGTTTTTGAGTTACAGCAAAATAAAAAAATCGATTTTGTCGAAAACTATTATTAATAGTTATAAACTATATTTTAAAATTTTACTTTTGACCCCCCCAAAGTACCAACTAGATGAATTTTCCTATTCAAAGAGGGGCTGAAGTCAAAAATCGGAGCATTATTACTGCTCCAAATGTTGTCGTCAGACACAAAAAAAAAAAAAAAACACATCATTGTAAAATCAATACATTCATCACTCCGTTCAGAATCTAATACCTAAGTAGGTAATCGGAAAATAAAGCCCCATATCAACTAAATAAATATTTTTTTAAATACATTATTCGTTATTTTATTATGATTTACATAATTAAATATAATCAACATAATATTATATTTATCTATGTAGCATGAGTTTTTTTAAAAAAATTAAAATTTTGAAAATTTAAAGGTTATTTAAAAATGTTGTTATTTATAGCTATTGCCTATTTCTAAACGATATAATTAACGTTGTATTGTGAATAATGGAAAAAACTCATAGTCTTGTACTCAGAAATATTATTACAATTTAATATTGTGATAGGTATATTTACTCTAGAACCAAAATTGAGCGAGTTCTACTCAGACTGCGTAAATGCGTTTTGTCTATGTTACGCGTGAGCTACAGAGAGAAAACAAACAGTGTGTGACATCCTCTTAATGGTAAAATTTAAAATAATTAAAAATATAAATTATTTGTCATTTGTATATAATTTAAGATTTTTTTTAATTATATATAATACAAATGCCAAATTACAATTATTTAAAATTTTTATTTTTATCCTTAAATATTTTTTTAAATTATGTCGGTACAAATGACAAATGACAATTATTGGCAATGTTAAATGCAGATTGCAGCTATACTTATAAATATGTTAAAAAAAGTGTTACATAGATAAATGTAATTATTATATTTAATTATGTAAATCATTATAAAATAACGAATAATGTATTTAGCTGGTACGGAGCTTTTTTTTCCGATGAATGTTGTTAGGGGCTATTTTTTCCTAGATTCCCTAAGTACAATGTACCTCGCATAAACGTGATGTATCAGTTGGAGACCATTTATCACCACGTCGCATATTTTGCACCCATTTTGATCTCCGGTCGTCTTTAGGGAATCTATACAATTTAAATCCTTTTTCTGACCTATTGCTACAATTTACAGCACTACAACAAGGCATTTTAAAAACAAAAACCTAGAACTGCTGTGGAGGATATTATAATAGATATTAGGTACACTATAAACAAAAAAGTAAAACATATAAGCTCAAACCGAGTTAAATGTAATTTGTAATCAATTACATTAAATTAATATACATATTTTTTCGTTTTTCGATATTTGTATATAAGCTATAAATAGCCACTTATAACCATAATTCATTATCATTTATTTGAACTGGAACCAAAATGGCGGATGAGAATACCTACATATCTAGTGCTCTAGATTTATGTGTAGCGTCCTCTTAAGAGGGCGTCACACCCGCATGTGTTGTCTCTGTCTTACAAGTACGTTACATGTCAAATTTACGCTCAGCAGATCACGTTTAACTCTATCAGTTTACAAATTAGAGTGAATCGACCTATTATGAAACTTGATGGTAAGAAAATTATCTGTATTTGTATGTTGGTTTTTTACGATAGTTCAATTTTTTAGCAAGTTATGCGTATATAACAAAGCGTAAATTAAAAATGCTCATAACTCACTTAAAAATTTAATAATCGTAAAAACCAACACACAAACACAGATAATTATCTTACCATCAAGTTTCATAATAGGTCGATTCACTCTAATTTGTAAACTGATAGAGTTAAACGTGATCTGCTGAGCGTCAATTTGCCATGTTACGTATTTGTAAGACAGAGACAACACATGCGGGTGTGACGTCCTCTTAATTGTAAAACGATATTGTGATATTTTGTAAGACAACGTAGTTCTATAAATATATAGTTATTAGTAGTGTTAGTACACTCTGCGTTACTCAATATGATACTTAATAGTGAATAAGTAGGTATATTATAATTTATATACTTATATTTCTTTGCTTAAATTGTATATTTTAAATTATTGCAGTCATCTGAATAATTTGAAATAATCAAATGTAAATTCAACAAATATAATAATACTAATAATACTTAATAGGTTATAATTATTTAAAATACAATATAATATGTATTGTATCATTAGTAAAATATTAAATAATATAATATAGGGAATATCCATAGTCTCGAAGTGTGTGATGTATTGATTTTTTTGGAATCCCGTATTTCGTCATTAACGAAAATTTTGTTTACAAACTCGACTGTTATTTACGATAGCACACACATGGTAGTGTGGAAGGGACACTACTATTCACGTCTCGATATTATAATATAATAAAGATATCATTATAAAATAATGATGATGATAATATTATGATAATATACTATGAGATATCATAATTCATAATACAACTGCCCACGTTTTGTTATAAAATAAGTTAGGTAATAATTTTATTTCTTATTTTAGAATATAGTACATTGTTATTTAATAACTTACATTTTATAAATAACTTCAACTATGCCAAAAAAAGGTGCATTATCTCACAAATGTATCATTCAAGGGGCTATATTATTCAAAGATAAATTGATACAGGACTATGGTTGTGGAAATAGTAAGTTATATAGCTTAATTCATGAATAACATTTAATAACTTGATAGTGTTGTTACTTATTATATTATAATAATAAAATACATTATTGTTAATAAAAATGTATACATAGGTACCTAGTATTTGTTATATTAAGACGAGTTTCTCAGCGTTTACCTTAGCTGCAATAAACTATAAACTTTTAATTTTTATAAACTCCATCCGACGTGGTCAAGGGACGAGTGATTAGACATATTATTTGGATAATACATGTATATTTAGTTTAAAGGTGTTGGTCGATAAAAGTAGTTAATAGCTAGATAGTAGATAATATAGCTACACCAACAGTGGTGTTGGGTTGTAGTTGCAACGTAATGATGCAACATAACACCATTAGTTGGATAAAATCATCTTCTACGTCTGAATGATGCAGAAATGGGAGTCCAAAAAATATTTTTAGCTAATTACCAAAGTCACTATTTTCGTAATCATATATATGGTTGGATTTTCAGATGGCAAAGTTTGGCAACGTAGCGTGGAATTATAAAAATTGAGCGTTCTCAATCGTAATAGTCAAAAAGGTCTAAAAAACGGTATCTACGATAATGACCGTTCTCAATCGTATTTCTGCCTAAAATATAGAATCTGTTATTAATGGAATCTAAAAATATATTATAATCCATTTTTGTTAATAGACATTTAATAATTAATTTTTGATAAACTTAAGAAGGTATACATAAGTATAAATGAAAAAATTTTTGTCGTTATTGTGATGTAGGTAAGTAAAACATATTATTCATGTAGACATGAAACTTTAATGTACTTATTGAGTATTTATTATATTTTATATTCACAATGAAATTTTCAAAATATTTAGTTTAATTGAATACCTACCCAAATTAAAAGCATATTCTGTTCACAGTACTTAACAAAAAGTCAGCATTATTGTCTCAAAAGTTATTAATAATGAATAATAATAAGTATACGATATAATTATATCTACAATATTATAATAATTTAATAAATTAAATGGTTTTGGAAAAAAATAATCCAAACTATACTGTATTATGTGGTGAAAGTTACTATATTAGTACTATACATTATATAGTCAATAATAAATATTTAAACTAATAAACCTATTATAAAATCTGAACCGACCAAAATAAAGCCTAAAAGATGTAGGTACAAAATCTGTTTATAGTTTATAGTTTAAATTTTGACAAAATGTGTTAAATTGAAAATTGAAAATTTACAAATTATTTTTTTGTTAAAAATTTATAAAATGTTTAAATTTTATAGCTAATGATTGAACATTTATTACAAGGTTTCATATAATTTGTTCATTCTGTGACAAAAAATCTAAAAAATATACAAACATAATATAAAATATCCTAGACTTACTCATACATATCGTCTCCGCTCAGAATCGTTTTTCGTATACAATGCTATTTTATCATTGAATTCAAATTTAATACCGTTCATTACAGTGACTGACTTGTAACCAACTTTTACAGTTGGTATCGCAGTAGAGAGATAGCCATTTACCCGATTTTTACGATTTGTAACAATATTATATTTAATAGGAGTGGCATTACTATCAGACAAAGTTTGGAACGATTTTAAGTATGCGATGTCACCAGCCGCTCTTCATGTTTTCATTAAATCTAACAGAGGAGGAATTTTGAATACCTTAGGTTTGTTTAAAGATAAGGAAACACCACAAAAGTCGGCTGACCAGTTGAAAGACATCAACACTGATGAAAGTTCGTACCTATAGTTATAATATTATTCACGGGTATACATTAATTTTTGGGTATTTTAATTATACGCAAATAATTCATATAATATCATATACACACTATAATATGAACTATTTAATCGGGTCAAGCGATTTAACTTATGTTGCAAATAATCAAAATATTGTGCTGATTAGTCAGTCATCACTTCTACTTATTGTTTTTGTTATAAACACACATTCTCCACACTGCCTCATCATCATAATCGTAAAAAATAATAATATCATTGGTATAGACTCTGATTCTATTTTCACTGCGTCAATATAATAAATGATTGAAAAAAACTTAGATTTCATAGACTCGTACATCACAATCAATGATGGAAATATAGTTAATTTAGATTTGTATGAATATTTGATGGGTATAGAAAATAACGAATTTAACGTATTACATATGAATATCAGGTCATATAATCGAAATATAGATGAGTTTTTGTGCATGATAAATGACTCAATTAATTGCTTAGACATAATTATTCTTAGTGAAACTTGAAACAGCACGGGGTTTACCCCCCAAAATATAATCGGGTTTTCAAGTTACAAAAGTGAAAATAATCTTAATCAAAACGATGGAGTACTAATATATACGAACAATAAACATAATATATCTATTAATCAACTGCAATTGTTCTCTGAAGCTAGTTGTATAAAAATAAACTTAAATGTAAATAATAAACCAATTACAATTATAGCCGCATATCGCTCACCACAATCTAATATAAACATTTTCCTATCTGAACTATCTACCTTAATGACTTCAGGTCATATTCACAATAGTTGTATATGGATTGGCGATATTAATATTGACATATTAGAAAAAAGTACTTCTCTTACAACCGAAAACTATTTAAATATACTATCATCAAATGGTTTTACTTCCCAAATCTGTACGCATACTAGAGTGGGCTACGATACTAGATCATGTATTGATCACATATTTAGTAGAAATATTAATCTTAATCCTGCAGTAATTAAAACCAGTATAACAGACCATTATACAATTATAGGTAGTATAAAAAACGTACAAACTAATAAAAAACACATAGATAATTACTCAAATACAATATCTTATATTGATTATAATAAGGTAGTGAAATTGTTATCTTGTATCGAATGGACTGGATTATATGAAACCAATAATGCTAATACTGCATTAGACATATTTAATAAAACTATACTAGACACTATCAACAATTGTATTGTATCAAATCATATTTCAAAAAATAAACATCGTAAAATAAAACCATGGATTACCAGTGGTCTTGTAAGATCAATAAAAAATAAAGATAAAATTAATTTGAAAATTAAAAAGGATACATCTAATCTTAAATTAATAAATTATTACAAAACATATAGAAATAAATTAACGATACTTATTCGAAAGGCAAAAGAATAATATTATACCAATAAAATAGAAACTTGTAAAGGTAATGGACGAGATATCTGGCAAGTGATCAATGAACTAACAGGGAAAAAAATTAATTCTGCAGGGCTTCCAATTAATGAAATAATAGAAGTAAAATATCCTACTATTACACCTAAAGACTAGGTACTTAAACATAGTGAATTCATATTTTGCAACAACAGGAAGTAGATTAGTAGAACACAATTTTCCCAGTAGTACAAACAGTACTCAATATCCTAATTTTAAAAAAGGAATAAATACTAATAACATATTAAACTCAAACCCCGTCTTCAATTTAAATACCATTAGTACTTATGAAGTAACCAATATCTTAAATAATTTGAATAATAATTCGGCACCTGGAGCTGATGGTTATACAGCATCATTTTTTAAACAAATAGGAGACAATATGATATTTCCTATGACCCACATAATAAACTGTAGTATAACAAACGGTATAGTACCTGATGAACTGAAAGTAGCGAGAATTGTACCAATTCATAAAAAAGGGGATAAAACAGATTTTATTAATTATAGACCTATATCAATAGTAGGAATTTTAGCTAAAATCCTTGAAAAAATAATTAAAAATCAACTATTAAATTACTTGGAGAAAAATAAAATAATATATCATGGACAATACGGCTTTAGAAAAAAATTAGGTACAGAAGACGCATTAATTGATATAAATAACTTTCTACATAACAAAAGGGATGGTAAAAAAAAAATTCTAATTACGTTCTTGGACTTAGAAAAAGCATTCGACTCAATTAGTAGACAATTATTACTCAACAAGTTAAAAGAATTAGGCTTTAATGAAAATACATTAAAATGGTTCATCAGTTATCTTAGTAATAGACAACAACTAACCACCATCGGATCTAATCATAGTGATTTTTGCTATGTCAAAGATTATGGAGTTACTCAAGGTACATCATTAGGCCCCATATTGTTTTTACTATATATTAATTCTGTACCTGCATCATTATTAAAAGGAAAATTATTCATGTTTGCTGATGATATAGCACTAGTTAATTTCGAAGATAATTGGGAAAAATTAAAACAAACCGTCGAAATAGATTTACGGTGTATGTACGACTGGATGAAAAAAAACCTATTATCAATTAATATAAATAAATCGGTCTGCATGCCAATAGTTACAACGCGTTCACAGCTTCCTGTTGGATACAGCTTCATAATACATAGTTGTGGAACAGGCACGATAAATTGCATTTGTAAACCACTTAAAATGGTTCTATCGTTCAAATATTTAGGAATAACAATAGATTTTAATTTAAAATGGTCTGAACATATCCAAAATATAAAAAATAAAATAAGGATCTTAACTGCTTTATTCTACAAAATTCGATTTCTTAATAAATCAATCATAAGACAAATATACATGGCACTATGTAATTCAATACTACTATACGGTATAACATGTTGGGGAGGCTCTAATAGAACGGGCATAAATACATTACATATAACCCAGAAAATGATAATAAAAGTAGCGTACTCCTTGCCATTAAAATACCCGTCAGGTGAATTATTCAAACATACAAATATATTACCTATCTATAAATTATACATTAGACAAATTTTAATAAAATCTATACAAAACAACACACTAAATGCTATAGAAATAATAGACAGAAGAACAGGTAAATACATTAAACCGTCATATATGTTATTAACAAATTCAAGAAACTCCCCCTATCACATGGGTAAAACTATATTCAACAATTTAAGTAACGATGCGAAGAGTCTAATAACAAGTTTATGTAAAAACCAACCAAATAATACCAATGATACAGTTAATAAAAATCAAATAAAAAAGGCTATAAATAAAATAGTTAATGAACTAGATGAGAATGTGTGTATAAGTGAAATTTTAAAGAGTGAATATGTATAATAATTATAATATCTTATCAGAATGTGTATATGTTAAATGTTTTACTAAAATATATTCCACTAAATTTTTTACTACTGTATAATATTGATTAATTAAGTCATATCTTTAATTGTATAAGTATAAGTATCTTTCTCTTTAAATTTTTTTTATTTTTACTATTATAAGAATTTTAATTTATATGAACTCCGTATACCAGATACGAGCTTAGCTCAGTTGGTATACGTATCAGCCATTGTTAATGTATTCTTAATGTAATAATTTACTAATAGTATCATATAATTGTAATTAAACTTGGCTGAAATAAATAAATAAATAAAAATTCAGACGTGGCAGTTCCATAACAAATTTTAAAAGAGCGATCAGAGAGATAAGATTTGATAAGTAGGAAGTAGGATGTAGGTAGGAATGATTTTAGTTTGTATAACAGACCTTTATGCCAAACACGGTCAAATGCCTTCGAGATATTTAAGAAGGATCATATGCAATATAACTTTTTTTCTAGAGAGTAAGAAATTGCATCTCCAATCGGTGGACTTGGTGTATAGTTGAATGTGAGGTACGAAAACCAAATTGATAATCAGGGAGGATTTGTTTTTCAGCGATGATTGGCTCCGATGCGTTTGATCCTAGAAGCTTTTCTAGGATTTTTGAAAAGAAAGGTAGGAGGCTTATTGGTCTGTAAGAAGAGGTAGAATCAGGAGGTTTATTTGGCTTTTGGATCATGATTATGTTTGAAAATTTCCACAGCAGTGGAAAGTATGAAAGTCTGAGTATTGAATTGTATATATGAGTTAGATGAGCAATGGCCCTTTTTGGTAGATTTTTAGCAACTTCAGAAGTAATGAGGTCGAAGCCAAGGTATTTATTTATGAGATATTTAACTTCATTAGGTGAGAAAGATTTAACTGATGACGAGGGTTGAAGAGGAGTATCAAGAGCAGTATTCACAACATTAGTGTTCTCTAAATCTACGATATCTAAGTGAGGGTGAAATATCTCAGAGAGGTGTAGTTTGAATAGCTCAGCTTTTTCTAAATCAGAGGTGGTTAGGCTACCGTCGGATTTTTTTAATGGTAGATTAGAAGCTTTATAGCGTAAGACTTTCTTAGTAGCTTTTCAGAGACTGCCATCTTTTGGAGTAAGATTGGTTAACTTGTGAGTGAGAACTGTATCCTTGTGTTTAGCGATCAGTTTTTTCAATGAATTTGCTAAACGGTTGTAATTTTGTTTATGAGAGGGTAAGCGAGTACGTTGGTAAAGAGCTCGGGCTCTGCGTTTTTCTACTATGATGACTCTTAACTGTTCTGGGATGGGATTGTATATGGGTGGGGGTAAATTTGTGTTTGTGGCAGACCAGGCAGCAGTTTGAATTATTTTCATTAAATTATTCACCGCAGAATCAATATCATCATGCGTTTTTAGTTTGATATTAAGTTTAATATTTTCGTCAATAGATTCTTGGAATGTATTAATATTAGTGAAACGGTTGAAGAGATAAAGAGGAGCTTGGTGCAGCGAAGGAGAGGCATTCAGAGTAAATAGAACTGCTGAGTGATCAGAATTTAGGTCAAGAAGATTTGAAGCGTGGCAGAGTAAATGATTGGGTATTCTTGTTATAAAGATGTCCAGTATGTCTGGGTTTTTTTGGGGGGAAGAGCGCCAGTATGTAGGCCCGGGAGGGGCAAATATTTTCAGTTTTTTCGTATTTATAAAATTGTGCTGAGTGATACCACGGGGGTTATTTGTACGACAACCCCGTGCTTGGTGCTTGGCGTTATAATCACCGCCGATAATGAAATTGTTTTTGATTGTAATAAAGTACTCTGAGAACTTAGAAAATGTTATATTATGTTTTGGAGGAGCGTATACAGCAACTATGGTAAAATAGTTATTATTTAACTTTATGTTAATTGCGCATGATTGTATGAAGTCATGAGAAAAGCTAGGAAGGAGTTGGAAAGAAATGGTTGACTTAATATAAATAGCTACACCTCCATGCACCGTGTTGTCAGGATGGTTAGTATGGACTAATTTATAACCAGAAATGAAGATTTTAGTGTATTTGGTGAAGTGGGTCTCTGTAATTAGTGCGATATCAATACGTTTATTATTTAATAGTAATTCTAGTTCATGAGCATGATTTTTTAACCCATTCGCATTAAATTGCAAGATTAAGATAGAGCTATTGGTGACAGAGTTATTATTATGAGAGTTAGTCATTTTTTTTTGTCTAAGAGATTGGTAATTACTTTAGTAAGTAATGTTAATAGCGGGTTTATGAGAGATTCAAATTTTTCTAAGAAGTTTGACAAGGTTTTATTTACGTCAACATCAGGAGATTGAGAAGTTGAGGGGTGCGGATGGGTTTGGATTGGTTTGAAGTAGCTTGAGCATAGGTTTTTGGTTGGTCAGAGGATAGGTGTGTGTTGGAAAAAGAGTCATTTTGTGGGTGGCTACTCAGTACTTTCCGTTTATATGCCTGACGAATATTTTTATTAATTATTCTAATTTTTTCTTTTTTAGTTTCTTCTTCTCTATCTGAAAATTCGTCATTTTGCTGTCTTTGATTTAATATTTCCTCGATTAGTGTGTTGACATATTCAATTTGAGAATCCATTGTATTATTCTATAATTTATAAGTATTTATATTATATTTTTTTGTTATTGTTACATATAGATTGGGACTATTATGAGTAATGAAAATGGTTAAAAAATTTTTTAATTTATTTCATTAATAGACAATACTAAAATAGACCGATAAAAAAAATTTAAAAAATAAAAAAACTTGTATTAGATCATTTTAATATTCTTTTAATGGTTATAATATTATCGATATTTCTTTTATCCTTAATAATAATAATAAAACCAAGTTTATATCACTGTTTAAGAACGAAAATATCAAATTTCATCATATTACTGCCCAATAAACATATAAACTTTAAATAGAACATTAATTAAAACTAAAAAAAACAACATTAAACATTGAACTAACCATTTAATACTCATTAAATTGTATTTTAATAAACATTTATAAACCTTACACCAAACATCCCTTGTATGACCGTATTCTTGGCAATTTAAACATTGACTGATTACTTTGGATTTGTAAGGTTCTTCAATTTTAATTTTTGTGTGAAGAAGAGATGATAACTCAAAGATTTCTTTAGGGCGTAGGTTCCAAATCAACAAAGAAAAGCGGAAGAGGATTTTTGTTTACTTTATGAAGTACGTTTGTTACTTGTCTAACTTCAAAGAGTCTGACTTCCAATTCTTCTTTGATAATTTTAGTTGGTGTGGAAGAGTGTAAGTTACGTATAACTATTCTTAAAGGTTTATCCTCTCTGAGTTGATAAGTGTGGTATTCCGCATTCTCGTCTTTAAGAAAGTGAATTAGAGCTCTGTATGAATCCGGGTTTGAAGTTTGTATTTTTAATTTGTCAGCAGACGATTTACAAAAAAAAATTGTCAACACCAATTAATTCGATTAAAATAGTGCACAGCTCAGGGAAATCAGTAACTCCTTTTACGAAAATTGGAGGAGGTGGTTTGTTTTGGACATTAACATTAGTATCAATGTCAATGTCAATTTGCTCTGCAAGGAGATTGGAGGAATTTTCAGCTTGATTTTCGACTTGAGAGAGAACTTCATAACGGTTTCTCAAAATGTAAAGTTTTTTTTTATTTTTTATTTTATTATTACTTTTTTGAGTAGTAGTTTGAGTAATTGGTGAGGTTGGAGATTCAGAAGAAGAAGAGGTGGATAAATTTCTTTTATTATTAGATTTTGTAACAGTCCAATTTGAGTCAGATGAGTTGTTATTTTTTCCGAGTTTGATTGGAGTAATCGGAGTGACTTGATTGTTTTTATTATTATTCATTTCGATAACTAGTTATCGAGAGTTAGCGAGAGTAAGAAGATTTAATCGAAGAAAGAGCGAGAACGAGAACGGGCGATAGCGTGTGCAAGTAATTAGGCTTAAGGCCAAGATAGGAGCAACGTAGAATACGCCAGATGTGTTTGGTGTGTAATAACAATAGTTAATAAAAATAATTTAATTATTAAACCAAAGAATAAATAATTCTTACGAATTATTCACTATACTAAACTTAATGTGAAACTGATTTTGAAATTGTTAAAAAACAAACGAAGATTTGAGTATTTATCGTATTCGTACTCGTACATATCACATATAGCTAATGGTGTTATAGGTAAAACAGTTAATTAGCGAGTTAATTAATTGGGAGCGCAAAACGCGTGCGTATAGAACGACTGCTATCGCGAGACTGAGCATGGCAAGGTTATCAGATATTTATAAGCTAATGCTAAGTTGCTATAAGCATTACAATATAAATTATATTTTTGTAGTAGGTACAGAGTAGCAACAAATTGCACAATTCATACAAGTCTTGCAGTGTGACTTTTCAGTAGTTATTTCATTATTGAACAAATCACCGTCATCTGATTTAACATTTTTGTAAGCTACATACGTTTCTGGAATAGATTTTTTTAAGTTACTCCAATTTCTGGAGAAACTAAGTACCTAGTTCACTTTTTAAGCTATCAATAGTAATTGTTTGTTCAAAAGATTTAATTTTATCAGTGAGCTCATATAACGCAGTAGCTGGAAGTTTATTCTTTTGTAAATCTTCAAAATTACTTGGCGATAAACAAGCAAAATCATTGTACATTTTTTTATTTCCTAAAAACTTTTTCTCAATGCTTGTAATAGTATTGTCCAATATGACATTATGTACTTAAATCATATACTTTGTTTCATTGTTTATAATTTGGTTATCATATGTTTTTTCTCCATCTTATGTTTTACATTTTCTAGATCTTATAGAGCACAATTCATTTTCAATCTCTACATCATCAGCTATTTGTGATTGTTCTAATTTTTCTGACATAATATTTATAAACTTTTTCGAAATTTCTTTAACTCCATTGAAGTCCCTCTGAATTTGTTTTAAATCTGTAATTGCTCCACTAACCATTTCTTGACACTTCAGCAAGTCCATGCCCTTTGTTTGAAGATACTTGGATAATGGGCTAATTATATTAAAAATCCGTACCTATATAAGTAAATGCAGTTTAGATTGTTGAATAAGATAAAAATGATTTTTTTAAATTATTAGCTTTTAACTTTGCTTCAGGTGTAAATTCACTTAAGTGTTCTATTGTATTTAGAGCCAAAATAACCTCCAAATATAAACCTTCATCACCAAAAATATGTGTTAGAGCTTTTTCCTAAGGACCACCGTTGTGTGTTACCGATTGCTTGCAACCGTCTCTTATCATTTGTCTCTATTATGTCGAACCAAGTATTCATTCTCTTATATGATTCCTTGAAATACATATCGTTGCATCTTCAGGTAGGGTTCTGTAATACTCATGTTCTTCTCCACAAATAATTCTATGAGCAAAATCTAATGTGCTCCTATTTGCGAATCTTTGGAAAGACTCGTAGAAACTAATAGTCCACACAAGTATTTCTCCTATCATTTGATCGTTTTTATTTAGTCTAAGGGTCAAATGACGACCTTGAAATTGTTCAACTAATTCTAGTTCGAAATCTGGAATAGTTGTACTGTCTACTCCTATTACCAATGGCATTTTCAATTTCTGTTCTACTGGCGTAGTAACATAGATTACATCTCTTCTTCCTTTCCTATAATATTTATAATTAATTATTTCATAATTGTATATATTAGACTTCTTATACTAAATTTATTCAGAAATGGTCTTAATTATTACCTATATATGATTATTATGAATTTTCATATTTTTTTATTATTACTGATTTTTTTTTCCATCTATATCTAAAGTCTTTATATTCTTTTCTTATTAATATTTATTTATTAATTTATTTTAATTATATTTTACTTCTTTGAATTACTATGAAAGTTTAAATTCGTTCTTATAACTCTAATTCTTTTAAGTTAGTCCTTCTTAGATCTATTTGGTTCATAACGTATTTATATCGATATCGCTCTATGCATTTGTATTTGCAAAATACGTATACTATTGATAATATAGTGATCATTAAAAATATCCCCAAGGTTATACAAATAAAGTAGTCGTTTTTAAAGTTATTTTGTTTTTGTACCAAATTTTCTATACATTTTGTAACATTATTCTTTTTTGTAATGTTATTGTTGCTCATTTCACTTTTTGCAAAAGTATTTTCCAATTTTATTGTGCTATTTGTGACGTTTATGATTGATTCTACTGTTGTATTAGTATGTGGTTTTGTTGTATTAATGTATATGTTAATATTTGTTATATTGCTTATTTCTTTAATTTGTTTAATAGGCGTTGTAATTGTTCTAACATCTGTATTGTTTTTTTCTGTATCTGCATTTTTAATAAATATTTGTGCAACTTGCTTCATATAAGGGATTTGTTTTTTGATTCCTTCTTTCAATTGTCTCTTGTATACTTCACACAATTTAATTAATTCAAAGCCCATTGTTTCTCCAGTATATTCATTTATAGGTTTTAAAGTTGTACTACAGTTAAAGATTAACGAGTTATATTTACACTCTTTTGTAATTTCTAAATTGTATATTTCCTCTGTATTCCAATTCGCATTTTGAAAGGTAATATGGTCGTTTGATATATTGTATAAAACAGTTGGAGGTTTATTATACGCAACCCAATCTGTGGTCTCACCAGTTTCATCATCTTCGTCAATATCAAAACATTTTGTTGCCATTATGAGAAATAACCTATAATATTTTACTAATTAGGTACTTAAAACTTATTTATATGAAATATCAATCTAACTTATTATGTTATAGTTTTTATAAATTTTACTTAATTACTTATTCCTATTATTACTTCTTATAATTTATAATCTTAATTTACTTAATTACTTTATATTTATAATTATTTTTATTTAATCGCTTTTATCTTCTTCCGATTTTTCGTGATATTTTTTCACATCATTTTTATGTACAGTAACATGTTTTCTACCTCTTTTTATTATTACGTTTTCACTATCTAATATTTCCAAAACCTCATATGGACCCTTCCATAAAGGACTTAATTTATTCTTTTGCGTTTTATCTTTAAGTAATATTAAATCTTCTACTTCTAACTCTTCAGTATGCTCTTTTTTATCATAATGTTTTTTAGATTTTATTTTCTTTTTAATTAACCTTTCTCTCGCTATTTTGTGCGATTCCTGCATTTTTTGTTTTAAATCAAATATATAGTCATCATAATTATTATATCTCGGTTCCGGATTACTTTTTAATTTAACTGGTATGTCTATCTCTCTCCCATATAACAATGCATATGGTTGATAATTGGTCGAAGTGTGTTCTGTCGAGTTGTATACGAATAATGCATATGGTAATAATTGGTCCCAATTGTTTAGATCTTTATCTACATAATGTCTTAAATATTCGGCTAATGTTCTATGTGATCGTTCTAAGCTACCGTTAGTTTGTGGGTGATAAGGGCTTGTATTTATTTTATTGATTTTTAGTAACTTGCACACTTCTGTGAAAATTTTACTAAGAAAATCTGTACCTTGATCTGTCAAAATAGTTTCAGGTATACCGTGCACACATACGAAATTTACTACAAAAGCCTCAGCTATAGTATTTGCCGTAAGATTTGGCAATGGAACGCCTAAAGAAAATTTTGTTAGGTCGTCCTGCATGGTCAATATATATGTATTTCCCATGACAGTTGTTATTAAAGGTCCTACTATATCCATAAATATTTTTTCAAACGGTCTAGAACTTGTCGTTGTAATTATCATTGGACTTCTATGATGTCTATTTGTCGTCTTATTAGCCTGACATGAAGGACAATTTTTTATATACTCTTTCACTTCTTGTTTTAAACCTGGCCAATTAAATTGCCGTTTTATCTTTTTAACCGTTCTATGTAATCCAGCATGACCCCCTAATAAAGAATCATGAAATTGTTTAAATATAATTAATTTTTTCTTTTTGGTATATTCTAATTTAGTGCAGATTAGTATTTCTATATCTGTATTGCGAAATATATACCTAATCATTGATCTAACTTTTGCCCAATCTAAACCATCCTTTTTACCTATTTGATTCATAGTTAATTTATTCAAAGAATGTTTGATACAAAAGTATTTTAAATTTAATAATGCTAAATAAAGATTTTCGAACGTAGTTAATTGCTTTACTTTACTTTTAGTTATTATAAATATAATATATCTTTCCTCATGTTTAAATTTTACTACATCGCCTATCTCCTTATTAGGTTTTAACATTTCATTATTTCCGAACTTTCTTTTTAATTCATAATTAATTCCCGATTTGAAATTATAATATTTTTCTATTTCCGATACTATATGGTATTCTATTGGCGATTCCAATAAATCTCCATTTACTTCTTTTACATTTTTATTTGTTATTACGGTCGTTTCCGATTTTTCCAAAAAGCTGGTATAATTTTCGTTTTTTTATTTCCTGTATATTATAGATTCTACTCAACGCATCTACATTCGAATTTTGTACTCCCGGTTTATATTTTATTTCGTAATCATACTCTTCGAGTTGTATGCGCCATCTCGCTAATTTAGATAAAGGGTCTTTTAAATTAAATAACCAAGATAACGGTCTATGATCTGTTAATATTACGAATTTCCTACCATAAAGATAAGGTCTAAATTGTTTAACTCCGAATACTATTGCTAAACATTCTAACTCGGTTGTTGAATAGTTCATTTCACTTCTATTTAAAGTCCTAGATGCATAAGCTATCGGTAAATCGCTACCTATTTTACCTTGCGATAATATAGCTCCTAAAGCTTTACCACTCGCATCGGTTGTAAGTATAAATTCTTTTGTAAAATCTGGATATTGTAAAATCGGTTCTGAACAAAGTGCATTTTTTAATTTATCGAAAGCTGCTTGACAGTTTTCGTCCCAATCAAATTTTACATCTTTTCTTAATAAGTGTGTCATCGGTTTAGCTAATAAACTATATGATTTTATAAATATTCTGTAATATCCCGATAAGCCTAAAAATGATTTTATTTGTTTAACGTTCTTTGATGTCGGAAATTCTAATACTGATGTTATCTTTTTCGGATCCGGTTTAATACCGTGTTCTGAAATTACATGACCTAAGTACAAACATTCGCGCTTTAAAAATTCGCATTTATCCGGTTGTATTTTTAGATTATGCGTCCGTAGGCGTTCGAATACGTCTATCAATTTACTATTATGATCTGCTAAATTTTTCGCGTATATTATTATGTCATCCAGGTATACTAAACATTTAATGCCTATAATCCCTGAAAGTACGTTATTCATAAGTCTTTGAAAAGTCGCGGGACTTGTTTTCATTCCCATAGTCATACGCTTAAAATGATAATGACCTTGACCGGTCGAAAACGCTGTTAATTCCCGAGATTCTTTTGCTAACGATATTTGATAAAATCCGCTTGCTAAATCCAAAATAGTAAAAAGTTGACATTGTCCTAACTGGTCTAATATTTCCGTAATATTTGGTAACGGGTGAAATTCATTTAATGTTACTTGATTAAGCGCTCTAAAATCTATTACTATTCGAAATTTATCTTTACCAGATGAATCTGATTTTTTCTTTACTAAAAGTAATGGTGCATTAAAAGGTGACATTGAACGTTCTATTATATCGTATTTTTCCATTTTACTTAATTGTTCCTCAATCTCTTTTTGTTGAGCTTGTGGTAACCTATATGGTCTTTTATAAATCGGTGGCTGATTAGCCGGTAATCTTATTATATGTTCTGCCGCAGTCTGGCGATTACGCTCACCGTGAACACACGCATTTCGCTTGCTCCGTTATCTATATTATATGATTATGTAATTATCCTATAGGGTGTTCGTTTTCAACGCTCACAATATTATGCCTCGCTCGCATTCCAAGCGTATATTATCCATCGCATCAATTTCTCCTCTTCGCGAGGGGAAAAAGCCTAAAAAATGTTTCACCTCACCTAATAAGTTCGCTGTGCTTGCCTCTAGTGATTTCAGTGATGACGCCGTTTTTGATACGGAATCACTCACCCGCGCAGACTCCGTCGAAAATCCACCTCACTCCACGGTCCGTAGCGAGCCTATGGCACCGCCTATCTACATCAGTGACATAGCGAATTTCTCAGCATTTAAGGATAAATTAATTAAGATCACCGGCCCCAAAGGATTTACGTGTAAGTCTACTTCCTCTCATCTTATCGTCCGACCTAATGGCGTTCAAAACTTCAACGACATAATTACCTATCTGAAGGAAACCAACGCAAGTTTTCATTCCTTTCGCCCTAGATGTTTGCGTCCATACAGAATCGTCATCCGAAATCTACACCATACCACCCTTAGTGGGGACATTTCTGCCGCATTGTCGGAAGAAGGGTACTCAGTGAAGCGTATCCACAATCTAAAAAAAAATAATCGTCCGCTTCCAATATTTTTTGTTGACCTCGATCATAATGTAAATAACAACCAAATCTATAACATCAAGTCATTACTTAACACTAAAATAGTAATAGAAAAACCAAACAAAACCACACGCGGTCCGCCGCAATGTTTCAATTGTCAGAATTTTGGTCACACGGTTAACTACTGTCGTCACCCACCTCGCTGCGTTAAATGTAGTAAGGCTCATAGTTCAGGTAGCTGTACTAAGGATCGTTCCAGTCCAGCCAAATGCGCTCATTGCTCCGGGGATCACACGGCCAATTTCAGGGGCTGTCCAGCTTTCAAGAAAGCTATTAAAAAAAAAATAAGACCTTCTAAATCACCTGCAACCAAAGTTCCGGAGTCGCAACCTTTTTCCAGACCAAAATCCTATGCTGAAGCCACCCAGACCCAAGATGTTCCTAATGAAAATCTTTCCGTTACTCTATCCAATTTTATTATTAACCTTAACTCCCTAATCAGCCCACTAATTCCTCTCCTCTCTTCAGTTCTTGATGCACTAATCTCTAAAGTTAACTTATCTCCATAGTTATTTCCGTATTTTTCCCTATATTATAACTTATATCTATTCTGTTGTATATTTATTTTAATCGTTGAGCCATCATAGTTTTTACTAGAGGCTAATAAAAATAAAAAAAAAAAAAAAAAAAATGTTCTGCCGCGTTTGTAAATGTTAAATAATCATTTTCTAAATGAAAAACGTGCGAAAAATGTTCGCATATTTCTAATATCGTATCTCGTTCCTCCTTATTTAAATGGTCACTTCGAATTAAATTTTTAATTTTATTTACGCGGTCGTTATTATCGTTAATCATTTTTATTTCGTGTAACTTATATTCTACGTTATCTTCGTATAAAATTTTATTTAATTCGTCCTCGAAAATGTTTTGTGGTGATTCCGAAATATTTAATATACTTATAACTGTGTTTCCATTTTTAACTGTATTTATTATATTAGCGCAATAGACGTCCTGTATTAATTCTTGTTTGTGTATTAAAATATTTTTATTTTCCATATTAGGATCGGCTATTGGTATAGATACTACTGTTTCCGTTCGCGGTTTTAATGTAAAACAAATTTTATTTAATTCGCGTTTAATATCGTTTTTAATCGTTAATATATTATTCGCAATATCTATTACTGCGTTATTTTGCAACAGGAAGTGGTGACCTAGAATCCCGTCTTTCGGTATTGGGAATTCTTTATTCACTACATGAAAATCGGTTTTTATTTCATTTTCATTTAATATTAATATTATTGTAATTTTACCAATAGTAGATACTATTTTGTCATTTATGCCTTTTAAAAATATTTTTTCTTTTTCATTTACTAAAGTTTTGCCAGTTAATTTATCTATTTTTATTAAATTTATTTCGCTACCGGTATCTAAAAGAAGACTAATATTCTCTGTATTGAAATTAGGTGATTGAAATGAAATATGATTATCGTGTATTACTGAGACGATGTTGAAGCAACGTTGTACATTTGCTCCTCCGGTACGGCTACTATTTGGCTGATCGAACGGACGCCGGCGCCGTTCGATGCCTGCCCGTTTCCCGACTGATTAGTATTATTACGCTCATCTCTTTGCCTACTATAACAACTAACACTGTCATGTCCTATTTTATTACAGTAAGTGCAAGTTATCGGCGTTGCATTATTATTAATATTATTTTGTTGCACATTATTATTACTCTGTACGGGTTGACGAACATTATTATTTTGTCTTTGGTTTTGTCTGCCCATGCGACAATCTCGCGCGATATGATTATTTCTACCGCAATTATAACATCCTGTATTATTTTGTCTATTATTATACTGATTATTATTACTATATTGATCATTATTATTACGCGGATAATTATTATAGTTATTATTGGGAATATTACCGCCTGTTAAAATTATTATTCCTAGGTAAATTGTTGCCGTTATTATTGCGATAATTATTGTTAAAATTATTTCGACCATAGTTTCCGTCGTTTCCGCGATTATAATTTTGTCTGAAATTATTGTTGTAATTGTTATTAAATTTCTGCGCGTTATTATTACCCTGATAGTTATTCGACCAACGTTTATTATTATTATAGTTATTCGCGTTTTGTTCCTTTTTTACATTATTCTGCGTTATTTCCGTATTATGACTAAGTTCGATTTCCAGTTGTCTGGCTAGTTGCATAGCTACTTCTAAAGTTTTTGGATCTCTCGCACGTATTATTGTTTGTAAATTCATTCAGTTATTACTTACTTACTATGCTTATCAGTGTTATTGATATTTGATTAGTGGTTACTTATTTAATATTTATTAGTGACTTGAGTTTTGAATACTTGACAGTGTATGAGTTGTACGGCATACGGTAAGTGCATACGACATACGTTTAATGTTTATTAATTATTATTATTATTTATTAGGTCTTAAACTCTTAACTCTTAATTCTTAATAGTGTTAATTGAGTTAATTCTGTAATAGTTAATACTTAAGACCAAAACTGTAGAGTGTAGATAGAAACATTATCTAATCATTGTTTATTCAAGTAAGTTGTCAATAATAATTATTAATTATTAAATAATACATTTTTATTTTGTATTATTATGTATTATATTTTTTTCATAAAACACCTATAACTTATGTTTTATTTGTTTTGCCAAAATCTTTATTACATACTTATTATTCACTTGTTTTTTATTACACTACACTTCTTAATATTGGTTATTAATTATTAATTTTTAATTTTTATGGATTAATTCTAAGTTTATATATTATAAGAACTGCTCCCCCAGCATAAGCTACGCTTTTAGGGGGTGCTGCAATTAATTATTGTATGTATTTATATTTTATATAATGTATCTCTTGTTGTTTTGCAAAATAAATATTATTATAATTTAGTATGAGAAAAAAAACAATAAAATATAAATTAATTAAAAATTTAAATAAATTTTTTTCTAATACTAAATAGTAAATAGTAAATAAAAAATAAAGTAAATACTTAATAATAATAAATATTACATAAGTATACAAAAAAGATTTTGGTTCGGTGGTTAATAGTTAATAGGTAATTAATAATATTATGATTTGTATTTTACTATTTTGTATGAATTATTATTATTATTTATTATTAATTAATTACATTTTTATTTATATGGTTTTATCAATTAATAACTTTTTTTGTGTGTTTGCTTATTTAAAGTTGTATTATAAGTATACAAATTACAAATACACAATAATTAATCATTATAATACATGTATAAAATAAATAATAAATAGATATCTGGGACAATATTTTGAAAAAATTTTGTTCAATATTAAATTACCTTCACTCACAAGTTGCAATAATTTTTTGAATTCAATGATTTATAATTTTATATTGTTGCTTTCAAATTCAAATATGTATCTCTAATTATAAACTATTAATTTATTATAATTTTTATCTTATTTCTTATATAATAATAATATTATTAACCTTGCAGTTGTCTGGTAAATTTTCTTGCTGGGAATGTTTGTAGTTTGTACCTATTATTTATTAATTAGTAATTACCAATTACTTATATATTTGCTTTATGTATTATAATGGCAAGTGGGTCAATGTTGAAATATATTCAAACAAATAATTCTGAATTAAACAGTATTGTGGAAGATGAAGATGAACCAAGAGAAGTATCTGAACAGCAAACTGAACAAACTATTGAAAAAAAAGACAAATTTATAGTTATTTTAAGAAAATATCTGAAGATCAATCCAAATGTAATTTTTGTAACAAAAATTTAAAAACACCAAACTCAACTACAACTACAATGACAAGGCATTTAAAAACTCAACATCCAAAAAAATTTCAAGATTATCAGAATGAATTACATACTAATGAAATAAATAACAAAAAAAGAAAGAATAAAGATACATCCCAACAACAAGATATCATGAAATCAATGTCAAAATCTGAAAAATTTTCAGCTAATAATAAAAAAGCAAAGTTGATTACAGAAAGAATTGTGGAAATGATTGCTTTGGATTACCAACCTATTTCAATTGTATAAGATTATGGATTTAAGAGGGTGATAGCTGCTGCTGAGGATAGATATGTTTTACCAAGTCGTAAGTTACTATCTCAAAAACTAATACCAGAGTTGTATGCGAACAAAAAAAAATTGTTAATGACTGAAATTAAAATGGATTTAGAAAATATAAAATCAATTTCTTTTACATTTGATCTTTGGTCAAGTCAAGCACAACAGTCTTACATTTCTCTAACTTGCCATTACCTAACGAACAAATTTAAACTCAAAAATAAAACTCTTGGTTGTTCCTACTTTCCAGGAGAGCATACAGGTAATGCCATATATAATAAAATTAAAACTATGATTGCAGAATGGAATATTGAAATTGAAAATAGTAACTCCAATATATTTATTTTTTTTGTTACTGATAATGCTAGAAATATATCCAGTGCCCTTAGTCACAGTGGAAGTAACTTTGAACACATTTCATGTACAGCACATACTCTTCAGTTGGCAATTGATGATGCTGTAAAAGAAAGTAACATGACTGGCCTGTTGAAACGATGTAAAGCAATTGTAACGCATTACAATCATAGCAATATCGCATCTGAACGATTAACAGAAACACAAAAAAGGTTAAATTTAGCACCACATAAACTTATTCAAATGGTCAACACTCGATGGAATAGTATATATTTGATGCTACAAAGAATGTTAGAGCAGAAAGATGCCATTTTAATTGACTTACCTAAAATTAAATAAGGACAGTTATTGTTTGCTAGAGATTGGAATATGATCGAAAGTTATGTTATTCTTCTCAAGCCGGTATTTGAAGCAACGAAAGAACTCAGTCGAGAAGATACACCTACATTATCTATGGTACTACCAATCATTTATACAATTGAGGCTAAATTAAATTTATTTTTGACAAGTATGACACAAAATCCTGGAACATGCTTCGCAGAAAATTTACTAAGATCCATGTGTAAGCGATTTGATGTATATAAAGAAAATAAAATCTATATTATAGCTATGTTGGTAGATCCAAGATTTAAAGGAATTATGTTAAATGAGTATGAGCTATCACAAGCAAAGTCATACATTACATCAGAAGCAGAAAAATATAGATACAATGATGAGATATTTTCACAACCAAGCACTTCAGATGAGTTATTAACTAAAGAACTTGAAAATTCAAACTATTCACTTTGGGACATACTTCATCAGCGTTCAGTATCAAAAGAATCTACTACAGCAACTTCAATAAATGAAGTAACAATTGAAGTATGATATTTAAATTTCTATTAATAATAGTATAATTATAATATAATATATTAAAAAATATTAATAAATATTAAATAATTATAATTGTTTATTAATTGTTGTTAGTTCTTACTCTAATATTTTTACTATTTTTTTAATTTGTTAGATAGAAAATTACTTAAAGCTAAAGAACATTGATCCAACAGCAGATCCATTAAAGTGGTGGAAAGAAAATTATCAAACATTTCCTCACTTGCTACCAGTGATCTTTAAATTTTTGGGTATACCAGGTACATCGGTTTGTAGTGAACAGTGGCGGCTATCCTATGGTCTATGTGTTGCTTGAGCAACACATGCAAAATTTGGGTGGGTGGGTGGGTACCTGGATGGATGGTTGTATAGATCATAAGTTATTAATTTATTATAGTATGACTAGTATGACTTATTACTTATTAGTGTAATATAATTAAAAATATAACAATAGAAATGCAATTACTGAAATAAATCTAAATCATCTTTAGAATAAAACGTTTCCTGTGTAATATTATTTGTATTTATTAATTATTAAACTACGAGTAGTAAACTATAATACAAATAATACCTAAATGTGAAAACTGTTTATATTATTTAGTTTGTACTGTTTATAGACGGTATATCTGTAAATCAAAATTAAAAATAGTTTTCTATTGATATTTCAGCTACCTACCACCTCTTACAACTTACTCTTCCTTTGCAACTGATTATGCTAAAAATATAATAGTATAATAATATGTATGTGTATAGTATATAGCTTTATGACAGAAATTTCCAGTTTTCATTAAGACTTCTAAATTGAAAAATTTATAACTATTTATAAAATATTATATAAATATATAATGTATAATATACATTGTATATTGTCTTGGCCTATGCCTATTTTTATATTTATACATTATATTGGTTTGGACGATTTATTTCAAAGTCATATCATTTTCGACGTAGCCAGCGAGTCGTGGTATAAACTATAAACTCCTGAATCACAAACTGCGTTGAACAACATTAAAAATGTTTAATGACGATTATGTTTGCGTATGTGGTAAAAAAAAAGGCAGTATTAACTCTACAAATTGGACACGCCATATTTCGTCATGTAAAGTGAAGCAAAACAAAATTAAAAATTTAGATATTTCATCATTTTTTAAAAGACCAGCTGAATCGATATCAACAGTATCAACTGAAAATGAAATAAGTAATATTCCAACAAAAAAATTGCGACCGGGTAAGTATATTATAATTACATTTATTTAAAAAAAAACCAGCTATTAATTTAACTGGTGGTATATTAACTATAATAACTATTAAAATAGTATATTTAATGACTACCTATAGCTAATTTTATTTAAATCAGGTTAATGATTATATTAGATATTTATTTACTTATGTTAGATATTTTTATACATCCTCTAATTTAATTACTTTTACGTTTTTAGAAGCTGAGACTATTTTATCATTGACATTACCATTTACAGAGACTAGCTGCATATCTGATGTTCCCAACTCAAATACTGAAAACACAAGTTAGTACTTACTTATTTCATATAACATTTATAATACCTATTTATAATTAATAGGTAGTTTAACATACATTTATTTTAATTTTCCTCTTTTTTTTTTTTTTGGTTATTTTAGTATAATATTATTATTATTATTGTTATAATATCCATTTTATTACTTACAAGTTACAGGATTATTAAAGTAAGATAATAAGAAAAATAATTAATAGGTAATTAATAAAACATGTGTAAAAATAATTAGCTTATAATTACTAACTAGTAAATTTTTTTTGAAATTTCCCTATTTTGAAAAAATCGTTGTTATCGCGATTAAATTCGGTTAAAAATATACTCCGTCGTATGTACGTCACGAGGCTTGACTCTATATGCGTCCATACGATTAATATTAACATTATTTTTACAATATATTATTAAATCAATTTTATTAACAAACTTTGTAGTGGCAGCGATACAAAAATTTGCTATGATTTCAGTCCCACTGAATTAGAAGCTTTCAAATTTGCACCTATAACTTCTGTTGACGTGGAAAGGTCCTAGTGTCCTACGTATTTAGTAGTTATGTAATTTACGTATAAGTATTGTTTAAAGGTATTATATATACACAATAATACAATAGCTTTTATTAAATAATACATTTTTAATTACATATTACATATTACAATAAAATTAAATACGTATATATTTACATATATTTTAGTTTTAAATACATATGTATCCACATCTTACTTATTAATAAATATTTATATTTATAGTTTATAAATATAATAACAACGATACCGATTTTTAATTTAAAAAAATTCAATTTGAAGACAATCATAATAAAAATAGTAGGTAAATATACAATTCATGTATCATGTACCTATTAAATTATTACTAGGTACTTTTTACGTGTTAATTTCTATATTTTAGTTTAGTAATTAATTTATTAGATAGATATTCTATTCTTTTAATACATTTTAAATTTTTAAAAACATATAACTGCTCTCGTATGTACTTGTAATAATAAAAATAAAAATAAATTATTTATAAGTTAATTGCTAATAAAGTAATAAAATATTACATTTCTAATTATTGATTATTTTATTATTTTTTATTAGTACAAGAACAAATTGTTAATGTCTGACAAAATAATGAAATTGTTGGAACGAATAAACCAATTACAAATCATTCAGCAACAATACCGGGTAATTACATAAATTAATAATTATTTGTTTTATTTTATTCCAATTTATTTGAATAAAAATAAATATTATGTTGTACTTAAATCTCAACACTTACATTTTTAAGAATAAAACCACTTAGAACTATAACATTTAATCTATAAGTTTAAAAATGACAAAAAGCAATATAAAAGTTTCATTTTTGAAGTATTTGAATGAAACTATCAGATAATATTTTATGTTACTTAATAATTTGCATTACCTATTCTTTTTTCCTTAATTTATGAAAATTAGTTTTAATATATATTTATATTTTTTAATTGTAATTAGGTTCAATAAATGAAAACATATTGAGTGCTGACTATACAGACCTTCATACTATTTATAATACTAATAATTTGGATGAACTCTCAAATGATCCAAGTACTTTTTGTATGCTGCCTAGTCTCCCACAAGAAATGATTGAATTTCTCATTAAAAAAAGTCCAATGCAACCTACTCAATCTGATCTACCACAGATCACTGATTCTGATCAGTCATTTCCCAAAGATAAATATGGTCGAAGTTTTCAATCAGCCTGGTACTGGAAAAGTCTACCTGGGAATATTCAAGTACGAAGGGATTGGTTATGTTATTCTATTAAAGATGATAGTGCATTTTGCTTACATTGTATAATATTTGGTAAAAATTCAAAACAGTTTTGGACTAAAATTGGATTTAAAACATGGTCCAGAGCAATATCTAGTATCCTACATCATGAATGTTCAAATAACCATATAGAAGCTTCATTAAAATTTAAACTTAGGAAAAGTTCATTGCCAGTTATTCCTCTCCTTCGAGAAAAAGTCAATCAAGAAAAAGCCACCAACAGGGAAATTGTAAGATGTTTAATCGATATAGTACTTTTTTTTATCAGAAAATAACCTTGCATTTCGTGGTCATCGAGAAAGTTTTAAAAAAATTATTACTAATCAAGGCAATTTTATAAATCTAGCTTTAGTAATATCAAAATATTCACCTTGTTTATCTGATTACATTAAAAAATTACAGACTTCTACAAAAAAACCAGAAATTAATTATCTATCAAAATTGAGACAAAATCAACTAATTTCATCAATTGCTCAAAATATAAAATCTGTAATTCAAAAAGACTTGAGTATATCCAAATTTTTTAGTATTTCTGTGGATTCAACCTTTGACCTTTCTCGAAGAGAACAAATTTCTTTTGTCATTAGATACATTGACAATAATGGTGATATTTTTGAACGACTTTTAGCATTAAAATACTCAGCAGTCACGACAGGAGCACAATTATTTAGTATATTTGAAGAAGTATGTTCTAAATTAAGTGTTGATTGGACTAAATTTTTGGTAGGGCAGTCATACAACGGAGCTCAGAATATGAGAGGGGAAACAAATGGCTTACAAAATTTAGTAAAAAATAAATGTCCAACAGCTATATTTATTTGGTGTTCAGCACATCGCCTTAATTTGGTTGTAGGTAAAGCAGTGAGTTGTAATAATGATGCCATTGATTTATTCGGCAATCTTGAACTAGTATACAATTTTATTACAGGCAGCAAAAAAAGAGTTGCGATTTATGAAGATTCTCAAAATAAATATTCATATACTGGACATAAACGAAGACTTAAACGTGTATCTACAACAAGATGGATGTCACAAGATTATGCTTTACAGGCTGTTTTAGATACTTTTGATTCTGTAATTTATACACTTGAACAAACTAAAGACACTGAAGGTAGAAATGATCACAGTGTTGGTCATTTGGCTGGTTGTTTATTAAATTACCTGCTCTCGAAAAGATTTATTATGACAGCAATATGTTTTAAAACAATATTTGATGTCTTGTCACCATTAAATACTATATTACAGTCTTCAGATTTAGATCTTTTTGCAGCCATACATAGTATTTCTAATGCACAATTAAAAATAAATAATCTTCGACAACAGGATGGAGTGTTTGAAAATTTAATGACTAAAGTTAATGACTTCATTTCTGATAAAGAAGAATATGTTTTTTCAGATCTACAAGATAAACGTATCCGTAAAATAAAGAAAATGCCTGGTGAAAAGTCAAATGATTGCCCCATAGTTTGCCCTGTACAAAAGTTCAAAATTGAGACATTTTTTAAGTGTTTAGATGTCTTAACGAATAATTTAACAGAATATTTTAACATGGAAATGATTGGAATCTATAAAGATTTATCATTGTTTACAAAAAAAAGGATAAATGAAGTTAAAGCAAACCCAGATTCATTACCTGAAGATAGCTTCTTAATTTTTTGTAATATTTATTCAAATTTTATGACCCAGGATGATTTAAAAAAAGAATACATTCAATTTTGCAATATTTATAGTTCATTTGAGGAAACTATTCAATTACCGGTTTATCTTCACACTAAAATTAATAAATGTTTAATATCAGAATGTGAAGAAGAAAAAGAGGAAGAAGAAGAAGAAGAAGAAGAAGAAGAAGTAGTTGTAGTAGAAGAAATACAAAACAACGAAAAAGAAGAATTGGTTCCATCTCGAAAAAAGGTTACAAATGTTGATAGCATAAAGACTGTGTATAAAATATTTCAAGTCAATCAATTAGGTACTATATTTCCTTTGATAGATACAGCTTTAAAAATTATTTTGACTTTACCTGTTGCAAGCGCATCAACAGAACGCAGCTTTTCTAAACTAAAATTAATTAAAAATAGACTTCGCACTACAATATCACAAGATAGATTAGAAGATTTAATGATCATAAGTTGTGAAAAGGATATTTCTAAAAGTATTGACCATGAAGAAATACTAAAAATATTTTCTGAAAAAAGTAGAATTTTAAGTAAACATTTAATTTAATTATTTATTGTATTTCAATTTTTGAAGTTCAAAAGTTATGTTTTGATATGTTTATAAATAAAGATTTTATATAAGTAGTAATAAAATGAATTTAGTAAGTAGACTTAGCACTAATATGTTGTGTTATAGTTAAATTCTTCCTAGAAATTAATTTTTAATTTCCCATACATTTCAAACTAATTTTGTGCCATTGTAACATTATTATTTTTGTACATTATTATCCTTTTTTACATAATATGATTGTATCATAATCATTGTATGTATATATTGTATAGTAATGTACAAATATCAAATAATATGTATATTATATAATGTATATTGTATATATATTATATATAATATAATAATATAAATATATTTCCTTTAAACAAATGTTTGTTTTAATTGGTAATAACTAATAAGTAAGTAGGTACCTAATAAGTAATAAGTAACTAATAAGTATTATTCATATTTTAACCAATTTATAAAAAAAGAGGATTATTTTTTTTTTAATTATAAGATAAGTTACATTTTGATATCACCCAAAAGTTATCAAAAATTGGAAAAATATATGAGCCACTGATTAAGGTATTTGATTGATATTGATACTGATTTGTATATTGGTAATTTGTATTTTATAAGATTATAACCAATATTTGTATGTTGTGGTGGGTGGTAGGTCATCAGAAATATTTTCAGCAACACATATTTTTTTGAGGATAGCCGCCACTGGTAGTGAAAGACTGTTTTCTGGAAGTGGATTAACAGTATCCTCAAGAAGAACACGACTGTCTCCATTTTTAGTGGAATATCTTGTATTTTTACACAATAATTTATAATATTGTTTAATAATTATTAATTGACTTTTATTTTATAATTAATATCTTATTATTTATTATTAATTAAACACTATGAAAGAAAAATTTGTGTTTGGTATTATATTATACTACTATATACTATATAGAATAAATAATTAGTAAGCTACAGCCTAAAATGCTGACACCAGAAAACATGAATAATTTAGTTTTGAACATTAAACTTTAAATAACTATTATAATTTATAAAGTATCAATAAAAATCAAGTATTTACTTATAATATATTATAATTGTCATATTGATATTTTATAATAAGGGTTAATAATTATAATACTAAGGTTCGGTTCGATATACGATTAAAAAGTTCGGTTCGACATACTAAGGTTCGGTTCGAGTTCGGTTCGACATACCAAGGTTCGGTTCGAGTTCGGTTCGATATACCAAGGTTCGGTTCGATATACAATTAAAAAGTTCGGTTCGAGACCATATTTTTGAGTTCGACCCACCTCTAGTATATAACTATGTAATAGAATTTTTTTTTAAAAAGAACAATCCCTTAATAAATAATAACAATGGTATCTATATATATATAATTATTTATACATATTAAATAGTTTTGTTTAATTTTTTAACACGCCTAAAATGTGCATGAGCTAACCATGTTCCTATATCACTATCAATATCTTTTTCTGGTACAGTTTTGTATTTGATGTTGGTCCTCAATAGGTACATCTAAAAAAAAAAGTCACAGATATAGTAATAGTAGTATTTTACTATAATACGTGGCAAATCAATATGTGGGGTTTTTTTTATTACAATACAAAGATTCTAGTTTAATGGCACTTATAATAATATAAGTATCTAGTTTTTTTTTTTTCAATAATACATACAATATAAGAAAATGCCTAAGTAATTATTCAATTATTAAAAACTTTTAAGACAGAATTTGTTTTTTTTTTAAATATAAAATTTAATGAAAATTGACAAAGTTAAAATAAGTTAAGTTTTTGTTTTTAAAAGAATAATAATCATGCTTCTGTTGGCAGAACACATCACAAATCTACTTTAATAAAATCCATAAATATCTAATTATTATTGGAGCTTTCAGCAATGATTAAAATAATTAATAAATACAAATCAAAATAGTATTTTTTAACTTTATTCTGAATTTAAAAATAAAATGATTTTAGTATGAATAAACAAAAGTAATTTATCTATAAAATACCGTATAGTTGAAATTATCGGAATTAAATGGAACTACATAAAAAAAATCAACATGAAATAGTTGAATTTTTTTTATATTTTGAAATATATATTTATAGATTGCCATGATAAATTCAGAGTTGCAATTAAGATGTAAAAACTAAATTGCATTGATTTTCTTACTTTTGGAACATATAGATAAATACAATAAATAGTAATTAACATTTCAGTTAATGTTATATATATATATGTTGTTCAAGTAAAAATGTATCAATCATTTCCAATAACTGTTAAAAATTATAATTACCAAATAGAAGTTGATAAGAATACAATGAAGAAAACCTCAATTTTTTTTTAAAGCCATATGTTGAGTAATTTTCAAGAACTTTATCATCAAACATTCTGGACAATACACGCCTCACCGAGTCACCTACACTTTTATTAGTAACAAACAATGACAATTTGCGTACCTGAAAATTAAATGATAAAATACATTAGATTATTTTTCAAGTTCATATTTTATAGATGAAGTATACATCTTAAATGTACTCATAGGTATAATGTGTCATTACCATTATAGTTTTAAAATTGTTTTCATTTCTTTGGAGCTTGAATTCAAATTCTTGTAGAGCTTCAAGACTTTCAATAGGAAATACATCATTCAAATCATAATCATTAAAACCATCATCTGATGTTACTGCATTTTTGCTTAAATTTTCTAGTAATGTATTCATGTTAGCATTAATTTGTTGATTAGTAGATACACAGCAATTTAAGTCATATTTTATAGTAGACAATGTATTCACTACATATTTTTGAAACTCTAAAATCAATAAGTAAAGCAATAAGATTAATAAGGTAACATAATTATATATATATTATTATCAAAGTAATTTAATACATACCAGCTAATGACATTGTAGGTTCAATACTAGTTTTACGGTTACTTAGCGTAAGGCCTAGAGAAAATAAACAATAAAATATCAGTTGATTAAGAAATTCTGTAACTATTAGTATCAATGTTTACCTTGATTTGAAGCAGTAGAAGATATTTTTTTCAAAGTAAGAGCAGATGAGAAATCGTCAGGATTTTGTTGTTCAAAACATGATTTTTTAGAAAAGTCTAAATCGATAATATTGATTATTGTTAATTAAACTATGTAATATAAGCTATAATATAATAAAATATAAGAATTTCTTACCATTCAATTCCAATGCTTCTTGAAAATCATCAAAAAGTTTTCTTTTTGATGGAATATTATGCTGGGATTTAGATAATGTTTCCATTTCAGATGTTTTGAATGAAGCAAATAAATCTAAAATAATAATAATAATAGCTTTTATTGGATTGTATTTATTATTTGTTGTTAATAGTTTTAAAAATTACCTTTGGAGTTTGAAGCCTTGGTAGGCTGGGTATAACTTAAACACTTTTTTTGTGATTTCAATAGTTTAGAATCTGATAATGTTTTTGTCTTAAGAAAAGATTTTTCATTTGCTGAATATACAATATGCACGTTTTCATTATTATCATTTGAAAAAAATTGACGAATTGGACTTGAATCTAAAATCAATTATTTTTTATAATCAATAATCATATATACCTACTTAATAAATATAAAAAATATAAAAATAACTAAAATGAATATGGTATTTGTAAGCAATAAACAGATGTGCAGGAAGCTGTGACAATTTCAATAAATATTACTTTAATAGATACATTGAGAATGTTATAATATTATATTGTATATTACTAAAATGGTTTTATATCAATTTTAAGCAAGTAATAATAATGTATATCCTTTGTTTTTTGATAACTGATTTTTGGTGTAAGGTGAAATCTGGATCTAAATCCGAGTCATCCTTTGATTCACTGTCACTAACTAATTCTTTATTCAATAAAAAATACAAATTATTATAAAAGTGGGTAATTTTGTATTCATTATTAATATCATAGATCAAATTAATAATAATTAAAATTATATAGATAATATAATCTGTATATACACTGTATATTATATTATACTTACAAAATATACCAGGTGGACTTTTAATAGCCATTTTTTTTTGTTCTGGTGATGGTAAATTATCAATTATTTTTGCTCTTATTTTACGGTCTTTTAAATTTTCAGTTCCTGATAAGTCACTTGATTCTTGAGCAATTCTAGCTTTGTATTTCGCTTGTTCATATGTATCTAAACAAAATAAATGTAAATGATACTATATTGTTAGTAAGTTTTAATATAATGTTAAATATAAAATATTAAATGTACCATAATAATAATTATTATTATATTTACCATAACAAGACCCAGCTTTCTAGCAATATGCCATTTAAAATCTTTTTTGTTTGGTGGTTCTTTTTTTTGAACAATTTTTTTGATGTTTGAATTTTTTATTGGTCATGCACACAGCCCATTTTTGTACCAACTACTTGGTACAACGTCAACTGTATTGTCTTTTTTGAAGTGAATGACATACCACATAATTAAAAAAAGCTATAACATATTAATTTAATTTATAATAGTGCTACGTGCTCTGATGTCCTATACCAATAATATAATACATAAAGGGGTCCATACAGAGTAGGCCTGAGTAATAAGATAATAATCAACCATATATTATAATATCATGACTCGTAATGGGAATAGTACGACGAGGAAATACTTAAGAATATATAATGGGGAGTAAATACCTACATACCTGAGGGGTAATATATTATGCCTAGTCGCTATGAAAATAGCCACTTATACTTTGACCTTTGGAAATCGGAGATAAACGAACTCAACGATACATTGTAGGCCTATAATATGACTGTCAAACATATTAATGATTATTGAATATTAATCTCGAGTTCTGAGAATCTCGAGCGAGGCTGACCACAGGCGCGTGGGGATATCGTCACCGGACGTCATCATCGCACGCGCATCCTCTGAAATGCGTAATAGCGTGAGAAGCGAATGACCTGAATACGAATAGGCCAGAAGGGACATGAGTAGGAGATCAGGGGACACTGACTATATAAGGGGGCCCCGGAGAGGACTCCCGCAGACGTGATTTTCCAGAGTTAGCGCAAGCACCTTCACGTCACTTTACACCAGAAATCGTTCATTTGGACTTAGTTTATTTTCCAATTAAATTAATTATTTGGACTTAGAATATTTTTCATTCAATTAAATAAAAATACTTAGAAATAATTTATCTGTTTATTTCGTCACGACCTGTATCTTTTCGACAAGCTGTTGGCCCACAACAAATTTGGCGCAGTCGGTAGGATTCTTTCAAGAAGAATTCTTTGGAAGAATTTATTTATTTTTTTTTAAATAAAAAATAATTTTTCAATTTCGGAATTTTTTTCGAAATATTGAAAAATTTTTCAAAGAAGAATTCGAGAGGCAAATCAATCACGATTCACTGTTGAAGAGGACAACTGCAGAACGTCAACTTCAACGACTCTGAGAAAGAATCATACGCGTAGCGAGCCAACCGATTCAAAGTCGTAAAAAAATTCAACAACCAGAAATGGAAGCAGCAACTCAAGCCGTCGTATTGTGAGTTATAATTTTTTTTTTGTAATGTAAAATAATTATTAAGTGCTAGCTCTGATCCGTCTCCTTTGGAATTAATATTCCATCGTAAAATTTTTTATTGTGAAGATGTATATATATTCTCTCCGTAAAATAAAATAATAAATTTTTAACAATCAATAATAATTTTTCTAATTAAAAATAATTAAATAAATATTAAAATAAAAAATTATTAAAATAATTTTTTTTTAAAGTTGGAATTTTTACAATTAAATAAAATAAAATAAATTAAACAATTTAATAAATAATAAGTTATAAAATAATAATTTTTATAATACTTAGGAATTTTTTCAAGTTCCGATTTTTGCGTTTAAATAAATAAATTAAATTAAATTAAATATTAAAGAATAAAATAAAGGAAATTTAAATAAGTAATAATTAATAAATAAAATATTTTGTTGAGTAAAATAATTGCAAACTGTTATAGAAATAATTAATAAATATTAGTAACATAGAAAATTTTTCTAACAGTCAAAATAATTAAATTTTTTTTTATTATAAAAGTATATCAATAATTTAATTTCGATAATTAATTATAACGGTAATATAGAAATAAATAAATAATAGTTGAAAATCGAAGAAAAAAATAAAATAATTTTTCGGACTTAGAAAAATAAACGTGAATAAAATAAAATAATTTTTTCAGATTTAGAAAATAAAAGTGAATTTTTAAAATAGAATTAAATATTAATTGAGGATTTAAATAAATATAAGAAAAAAACAAAGAGAGTGAACATAGGTAAATAATTTATTGAGAATTAAGAAGATTTTTTAGGATTTTACGTTGAAATTAACACGTAATAATTATCGTTTTTGAAAGAAAAATTTTATAAGGGTAACCGTTGAAAATAATACGGAATAAATAATTTGTTGAGAATAAATAAAAGTAAAAATGAATATACGTTAGAAATAATATGTAATAAATAATTGTTGAGAATAAATAAAAGTGGATAATACGTTGAAAAAATACGGAGAAATATTTTTGAGAATTAAAAGAAGTTGATTTATTAGAGAAATATGTGTGTCACAATTGAGAATTTTATTGAAGGAATTTAAATCCTATTATTGAGTTATATTGAGTTATTAGAAGGCAAAGTGGAACGTTGCCGAACTATAGTCTATATTCAAGTCAAAATAAAAATGAAATAAAACATTGAATAAAATAATTAAAAATTATAAATTTTAAAAATGTCATGTCAATACACATAGGTACCTACCAATAATACAAAAATTTAAATATAATTTCCCTATATAGATTTCCCAGATGCGTTAAATATTTTATTAATTTTTCAGATGATTTATTTTGACAGTAGTTTCTATATGACTGTATTGTTTTTGAAATTTTTTCTTCTTCTGATTTGGATGCCTTTTGAACAGTAGTACAGTACCCTGTTGAATTTTATTGAGTTTTAAAGACGTACATATTTATATAGGTTAGCCATTAATAGCCATTAATATAGCCGATTAATTTCATATGAAAAAATTTGGTCCGATTGCGTGGAAAAATAAAAACTGAGCGTTCTCAATTGTACCATAGGTGATATACCTCATATAACCATATTCCATTTAACCTTTGGTGGACACACCTGCCCTTTCCATTCGTATAGGTTTAAAAGCGTGAGCTCCGCCGGAACACGTTCAAATATTTTTTCCAAAATACGCGGTTTGACGGACGACCGTCTACCGGGCATACCGTCGCCCGCGCGGTACTTACTCAATTTCGAAAATTCATATCTCGAAACTGGCCAAAGTGTTGGTTTAGATATTTTAACACTTTGTTAAACATCACCTGCCCTTTCCATTCGTATAGGTTTAAAAGCGTGAGCTCCGCCGGAACACGTTCAAATATTTTTTCCAAAATACGCGGTTTGACGGACGACCGTCTACCGGGCATACCGTCGCCCGCGCGGTACTTACTCAATTTCGAAAATTCATATCTCGAAACTGGCCAAAGTGTTGGTTTAGATATTTTAACACTTTGTTAAACATCACCTGCCCTTTCCATTCGTATAGGTTTAAAAGCGTGAACGTTTCGTATTTTTTTCATTTTTCGTTTTAACCTATGAGCTGTCTACTGAGTGTATGATTGGATGGTACTTAATTTCGAAGTGTATATAGGCACCTGTAGTCTAAGTGTCACATAAATAATGGTGGATGTAGCAAATACTAACGGTCGGGCACTTTATAGGAACAGTTATATAATATATTAATATAGATAATGTCCCTCACCAAAATAAAAACAATATTATATTATATTATATTTAATTATATAATAATATAATATATTATATTTAATTATAAAATAATATAATTTATTAAATTATATTATATTATGTTTTATGATATTAAACTTTAGTATATTTTATATTGTATGGTACAATAACTCTATGTTTTATAATTTAAATTAATTAATTAATTAATTATTTAATTAAAATAATAACTTAGCGTTGTATGTTTTGCTATTTTCGTTTTCCACTGGCTTTTGTGGTAGCACTGAATCGGATAGCAATTATTGTATACAATTATTTTATTATGGTATTTTTGAATTCGTAAATGTTAAGGGTTTGGGATACACTGGGCCTCTTATCTATTGCTATTGGATTATTGCTAATGTAATCCTCGTAAAAAAAATAGAATATTATTAAGTTAGCAATTAATATAATTTAGTAAAAAAAAAAAAAAAATATTATATATTAATTTAACCGTAATTTATTATTAAGGATTAAATAAGTTAATTTTATTTAAGTATATGAGTAGAATAGACAATTTGTTTTACGAATAGTTATTTTTCGGTGATTAATGAGTAATATAAAAATAAATTTATGAATAGTGATACGGAAGGTAGTATAACTGACGAATTAAACGATAGATTATCGGAGGAAAAAATTAATAGTGAAACTAAAGAAAAAGGAATTCAAGTGGAATTAAATATAGATAAATCTGACAAAAATAAAACAGATAGTGAATTAATTACAGCGGAAGGTTACGGAAGTCCGCAAGAATTTGATAAAAATAAATATTTAAGTGAAATAGTAGAAAAAAGTTTATTAGATGCGAGTATTAAATTTACTTCGATTAACGAAATCGAAAAAAGGGTTATAGGTACGCGCACAAAACCGAATATAATACACACGTAATTACAACCAGTAACTAGAAAACCTAGAGTAAAAATGGCAGAAACTAAAATTGTATTAAAAGACATATCTTCATTAATACCAAATTGCGCTGACGAAAAAGATGTATACGCGTTTATTAGGGCATGCGATTACGCATGTGAGGCGATAGAAAAAGAACAATTACCATTATTAACTAAATTCATAGCAACATTTATCTCCGCAAACACTTCAAATAAGTCTAAATTCTTTACGCATGAGAAATGACGAAGACGTACAGTCTTATAACGGTCGCGTAGAAAAATTGTATTATAATTTATGCAGCGCAACGGTAGCAAATAAACCCGCGGAGGAAGCGAAAATTCTTAGGCAAGCAATAACGGAACAGGCATTGGCTATATACATCAATGGTTAAAAAATGAATTTACAAACAATAATACGTGCGAGAGATCCAAAAACTTTAGAAGTAGCTATGCAACTAGCCAGACAACTGGAAATCGAACTTAGTCATAATACGGAAATAACGCAGAATAATGTAAAAAAGGAACAAAACGCGAATAACTATAATAATAATAAACGTTGGTCGAATAACTATCAGGGTAATAATAACGCGCAGAAATTTAATAACAATTACAGCAATAATTTTAGACAAAATTATAATCGCGGAAACTATGGACAAAACGAAAATAATTTTAACAATAATTATCGCAATAATAACGGCAACAATTTACCTAGGAATAATAATTTTAACAGAGGCGGTAATATTCCCAATAATAACTATAATAATTATCCGCGTAATAATAATAACCAATATAACAATAATCAAAGTATCAATAGACAAAATAATACAGGATGTTATAATTGCGGTAGAAATAATCATATCGCGCGAGATTGTCGCATGGGCAGACAAAACCAAAGACAAAATAATAATGTTCGTCAACCCGTACAGAGTAATAATAATGTGCAACAAAATAATATTAATAATAATGCAACGCCGATAACTTGCACTTACTGTAATAAAGTAGGACATGATAGTGTTAGTTGTTATACAAGGCAAAGAGATGAGTGTAATAATACTAATCAGCCGGGAAACGGGCAGGCATCGAACGGCGCCGTCGCGGCGTCCGTTCGATCAGCCAAATAGTAGCCGCACCGGAGGAGCAAATGTACAACGTTGCTTCAACATCGTCTCAGTAATACACGATAATCATATTTCATTTCAATCACCTAATTTTAATACAGAAAATATTAGTCTTCTTTTAGATACCGGTAGCGAAATAAATTTAATAAAAATAGATAAATTAACTGGCGAAACTTTAGTAAACGAAAAAGAAAAAATATTTTTAAAAGGCATAAATGACAAAATAGTATCTACTAGTGGTAAATATACAATAATTTTAATATTAAATAAAAATGAAATAAAAACCGATTTTCATGTAGTGAATAAAGAATTCCCAATACCGAAAGACGGAATTCTAGGTCACCACTTCCTGTTGCAAAATAACGCAGTAATAGATATTGCGAATAATATATTAACGATTAAAAACGATATTAAACGCGAATTAAATAAAATTTGTTTTACATTAAAACCGCGAACGGAAACAGTAGTATCTATACCAATAGCCGATCCTAATATGGAAAATAAAAATATTTTAATACACAAACAAGAATTAATACAGGATGTCTATTGCGCTAATATAATAAATACAGTTAAAAATGGAAACACAGTTATAAGTATATTAAACATTTCGGAATCACCACAAAACATTTTCGAGGACGAATTAAATAAAATTTTATACGAAGATAACGTAGAATATAAGTTACACGAAATAAAAATGATTAACGATAATAACGACCGCGTAAATAAAATTAAAAATTTAATTCGAAGTGACCATTTAAATAAGATGGAACGAGATACGATATTAGAAATATGCGAACATTTTTCGGACGTTTTTAATTTGGAGAATGATTATTTAACATTTAAAAACGCGGCAGAACATATAATAAGATTACCGGCTAATCAGCCACCGATTTATAAAAGACCATATAGGTTACCACAAGCTCAACAAAAAGAGATTGAGGAACAATTAAGTAAAATGGAAAAAGACGATATAATAGAACGTTCAATGTCACCTTTTAATGCACCGTTACTTTTAGTAAAGAAAAAATCAGATTCGTCTGGTAAAGATAAATTTCGGATAGTAATAGATTTTAGAGCGCTTAATTAAGTAACATTAAACGAATTTCACCCGTTACCAAATATTACGGAAATATTAGACCAGTTAGGACAATGTCTACTTTTTACTATTTTGGATTTAGCAAGCGGATTTTATCAAATACCTTTAGCAAAAGAATCTCGGGAATTAACAGCATTTTCGACTGGTCAAGGTCATTATCATTTTAAGCGTATGACTATGGGGATGAAAACAAGTCCCGCGACTTTCCAAAGACTTATGAATAACGTACTTTCAGGGATTATAGGCATTAAATGTTTAGTATACCTGGATGACATAATAATATACGCGAAAAATTTAGCAGATCATAATAGTAAATTGATAGACGTATTCGAACGCCTACGGACGCATAATCTAAAAATACAACCGGATAAATGCGAATTTTTAAAGCGCGAATGTCTGTATTTAGGTCATGTAATTTCAGAACATGGTATTAAACCGGATCCGAAAAAGATATTATCAGTATTAGAATTTCCGACACCAAAGAACGTTAAACAAATAAAATCATTTTTAGGCTTATCGGGATATTACATAAATTTATAAAATCATATAGCTTAATAGCTAAACCGATGACACACTTATTAAGAAAAGATGTAAAATTTGATTGGGACGAAAACTGTCAAGCAGCTTTCGATAAATTAAAAAACGCACTTTGTTCAGAACCGATTTTGCAATATCCAGATTTTACAAAAGAATTTATACTTACAACCGATGCGAGTGGTAAAGCTTTAGGAGCTATATTATCGCAAGGTAAAATAGGTAGCGATTTACCAATAGCTTACCCAAGTAACACATAGACAATCATAGGATATTAATAGCATATTCGAAAAGAATATCAGGAATATGTATAGATTATTCTTCATTTTTCATTTCATAATCTACGAATGAGCATGGAATGTTACAAAATCCACAAACGAGCCACTTTTAGGCATGCTATGAATATTCCAATTATTCAGAATAACTTATGAATCTTCCACAAGAATATCCATATCATGTCTTAAATCATTCATTTAATAATAATAGAATAAGCGTAATTTATTGTTACCATAATAACCAATGAATGTTTAAATGAGACACCCAATAGTTATTCTTTGAGCAACCAAATCACAATAAATGTAGAATTCGAATTGACTCTTACCCAATAGTAAAAGAATATTCCTAAAAATCCATTATTATTCTTATTCATAGAATATTCAAGCAGTGGTATATCTATAGGAATTTTTTAGGGAGAGGGGGGCTCATCTGTTAATTGTTTTCTATGTTTTATTGATTTATCGTAGAGTAAAATAATGTAATACAAATATTTTAGAGGATGATTTTTTAGGGTTGACATATGTTATTTATTTAATTATTAATATTTGACTAAAAAAATTAATAAAATTAATTGTTTTTTTTTTTTTGTAAATTCATATAAATTTTAAACATTTTTGAGACAGTATTTACTATTTGGTTTAGACAAATCAATACCTTAAACCTTATATGTTGTAGTACAACATGTAAATTAAAATACCTAGGTAAAACATTTGTTAAAAAATTAATATCCATTATTATACTTTGTATATTATATAAATCAAAACAAATTAGGTTATCTTCAACAGTTTTTATTTTATTTTTAACATCAAATATTATATTATTTAAATTTAATATTAAATATAATACAAATACATAAATTATAATATGCTCGCAACTTAGGTAACAAAAAAAAAAATAACTAGCTAGCTGTTATTTTTGACCTTTCGCTAACTTTGCTCAGCCAAATGCTTGTGATGGTTTCAATTTCTTTAACTGATTTGTCAGCCAAATTGCCAGTTGAATGTATAGCTTCTAAAATAATACAAAGATAATTATACCATTACTCAAATTTGAATTATTATTTTATTTGTATAAATGTATAATCTTTTTCAACCTATAATAACAATAACTAAATTATGTATTACCTATTATTTCTTATCTTTGAAACAAACACAATATAGTGAGTAGTTATTTTTATGTATTTGAAGAAAACTATGTAGGTATTTTCTAAAATAAATATATATCTAAGAGATATAGTATAGGTTATAATTATTATAAACTTTCAATTGGAATATGGCAAATAGTAAATAAATGTCTCCAATTTTCAATGTTTTGCGGCTATGTTGAAATATTAAAATGTAAATTGTATACATAATAAAAGTTAATTAAATAGATACATACTTATAAGTAGTGATGACAAAATTGTTTTGTTGAATGCACGTTTGGAGCTTTTGTGACCAGTATAACTAAACTGTTTGGCATAATCATTTGAAATTAATTTTCTTAATATACGCCTCACTGATTCCTTAATGTCACTTCCTCCAATTAAGGACAACATTTTTACCTGTTTTAATGAACAAGGTAGTGTTAAAAATTATAGTTTATAATTAATAACAAATACTTACAGTTTTGTTAAACAGAGTGTGATCATTGGTAAGAGCCTGTTGTAATAAATTTAAGGACTCTTCATTAGTTACTGGAAGCATTTCATATATCGGTTCAAACTCAAGCATGGATGATGAAGTTGCAGGTTGATTATTAGATGATTTTTGTTTTTCTTGTATGTCGTTCAGAATCATTAATATGGTGTGCAAATATTCTCCGTGTTCCTTACTCCTGGCATTCAATGTAACTAATTGCCTCATGATTTGCGTTTGTACTTGTATTTAATTTTTTAAGTAATAAAACCAATATATTTAAAAAATATTATAATAATGATACCTAATAATAATTTATGTTTAATAAATAGTTGAAATATTACCAAACTATAATTTAGTACAGTATTATAATTTATAGAGCATCATATTTCAGATACTATATAAATTTTATTATATTTTTAAATTTCATATAAAGTATCGAAACTTGATTCATTTAATCACTATTTTTTTTTAGTTGTATTATAGTTTAATTGATGGCATTATTAAAAAAAAAAAAAAACTATACAAGTTTACCTGAATCGCAACATTTCTTTTCAACCGATAATGAACTGGGATATTCATTATGTACAGACAATAAGTTTTCATTTTCAACATCCATAACAACTTGCAATTCTTGCAATAATGGGTCTTCATTCTCTTCTGACTGACTTTCAGCTGAAAAAATTTAATGATAACACAACAATTTAATTTACTCTAATTCATATTTGTATCATAGTGAATAGTACAACACTTACTTAAATTGTCTGGTTGTTCTATCAGTGAATTGGTATTGTTAACAAATGAGTCTTGATTATGGTAATTGTTGTTATAGACGTTGCTTTTTGTTCCTTCTTCAACTATGTCTTCATCTATTTCTTAAAAGAAAATGTATCATAAATATTATAGGTTTAACCAGAGATATAATAATGAGTATGATGTTATAAGGTTATATTAATATTAACTTACTACTAGTGAAATTGGGAAAGTCAGGAATATTATGAGCTGTTAATGGTTCTTCATCACTGCTACTACTAAATCCATTAAAGTTGTCAGCTTTACAAGTTCTTTTTCGTTTGTTAATTGATTGATTTTGAGTTAGTTCAGTTTCTGAGGCTGATGAAGTTAAGGCAAGTGTTTTGTCAGCACATTTTGAAGCATCATTATAATTGAAATACATTTGTTTGGATATCACTTTAATTGGGTGTAACTTCCAATCATCGTTTGGTCTTGACCTATTTTTAATTGCAGCTTGCAATTTTAGAGTCCCCAGTCTTTCGGGCCAGAAGCATTCTTTAAAATTGTGTATCCAGTTACTGGGAATAACTTCAATGAGGTTTTTTTCCTTGGTGAATTTCACCACGTACCAACCAGTCATCTTATATCTAGGAAATTAATTTTATAAAATATAGGTTAGGTAAAATAATAGATCATATATATGGCTTATGATTGTTATATAAAATATAAATATTAGGCATCTGGTATATCTATGCATCATAAGTAAAAAAAAATGGTAAAACGCTTATTAAAATTTTTATAATTATTTACAATATTTACAAGTGTATTAAATTGATTTTGCAATTAGATTTCAAATATTATTCAGAATTGTGTAGCAATGGAATTACTACAAATTCAGTTTTATATGGCAAACGAATTAATTTTTGATGCACTTTTGATAAAGGCCAATACGAATAACTTTCATTTAAACTACCAACAACATGGATTCCAATTATTGAAGAGGACAACGGTTTCGTATAAAAGTCATACACATTATTATATACACGACCAATAATAACCACTTCTTTAATTATATGACAATATGCAAAATTTACAATTTCAATAACAGAGTTGCATTTTAATTTACAACAAGAATCTTGTAGATTTAAACCAAGTTTAAAATTGGTAAAAATTACTTCTTTATATTGAGGGTCTGAAGTATCATTTACTAAAATTCCATTATTATATTCTTTTTCACACCTAAAACTTCCAATGTTTATTTTATGTATAATAGGTAATTTATGTAAATTATTTTCTTCTGACAATCTATGTACAATTTGAGACAGTACATTATTATGAGTTCACAACAGTTTTTTAATTTTTTGAAGATAATTTTCTGACGAAAAGTTACTAAACAAGTTTAAATTTCCGAATTTTCTGGCATCATCAGTGATGTGCAATAAATTATGAAAATTATGTGACAATATTTTAGGGCTGTAGATTAATTTTGAAGACAAAACAAAATGCTTTAATAACTCTTCAGCATAGTCAGTCATAGTTTTCATCAATTTATCAGATGATAAAATACGTATAGCAACATGCAATGTTAGAAAATGTTCATATTTAATCTTATCTAAATTATCTTTTAAAACTATTATACCAGTGTATAATAAAAATTGACGAAATTCAGTTGCTTTAAACCGTTTAGCCTCTTTGATATGTCTTGGTTTTCTTACAAATTCATGTGGAATATATCTTACTACAGTGCGGCTCACGAAAAGTGAGTGTTCAAGGTCAGTGGGATCAGCGACTCCCGTGGCTGTTTTAAATAAGTGATTGTCAAACCTTTTTGCCGCGGTTTTTAAAATTGTTGATACCAGTATACCACTATACAGCATATACATTACAATAATATTAAACACATAATTTATATGAACGTTACGACTTACGATTAGGAAAAATTGCATAAACTATTTTAAATACATATATTAAACATTTTATTTACAAAACTAATCATAAAAAAATATTAAAATGCACAAATATAAAATAATTTAAATTAAAGTAATTAGGTAATATATACATTTTTTACACAAATAATTTACATTTTTTACATAAATAAATTTACATTTTTTACACAAATGGATTATATTATGTCGTCTTCATCGTCGTCTTCATCACTACTTGTGTCACCTGGTCGTATTGTGAGAATAATAGGCTCCAAAATGACTTCTCTATGTTTTTCTTTTTCATAATCTTCGTCCTGTAATTTTTCGGCATGACGTACGCAATTTTCCCAATTTTCTTTTTTCACTGAATCTATTGCTTCGTGCATTAGTGTTTCAACATCAGCCATCTTGAAGGTTGTATTTTTAGATGCAACCTGTCTCTTTGCTTGTGCCCAGATCATTTCGATTGGATTGTACTGGCAGTGATATGGTGGTAATCGTACAACTTCATGTCCCATTTTAAAGGCCAATTCATCTAGTTCGTATTTTTTTTCGGTTGGTATTAAAACTTTAACTTTTTCACGAAGCTCGGCAACTGTTTCAAGTGGAGAAAAATTAATTTTTTTTTTAGTCAACCATTCTTGAATATCGGCTTTTCGGGCATTGGTTTTTGGAAAATTATCTTCCAACATTGAGTGGTATGGAGCGTTGTCCATAACGATGACACATGGTTCTTCAAGGGATTGCAATAATTGTTCGAACCAAGATCTAAAAACGTCAGCATTCATTTGACTATGGTAGTCTTCTGTATTGCCTGATTTGCTACGAAAAATTAATTTTGCTTCCTTAATAAAACCATGATGACTTGAACCTGCGTGGCAAACAATGAGTCGGCCTCCCTTACCGGTAGGTACCTTTAAACCTTCAGTTTCCTCTTCATTTTGCCATATATAATTTTTGGAATGGTTTTGATTCACCCAGGTCTCATCTAAGTAAATGACTGGACGGGAATCGTTATTTTTACGTAGTGTACACATAGTACGTAGAAATTTACATCTCAAAGCAACAATATCGTTTCGCTCCATTAAAAATCTACGTCCGTCGTTACATCTTTTGTACGTAAATTTTAATTTTTTTAATAACCTTTTCATTGAAGCAAGACTACCTTGATAATTAAATTTTTGTTGTACAGAATTTAAAATTAATTTCGATGTAGGATATTCACCTTTTTCATAAAACTCATGAACCGTTCTTCGTATAACATCGCTATCGAAATCGTCCAGTTTGTGGCATACTTTTTACGTTTATATGTTTTTCGTGGTGAGTTAAATGATGGTCCAGCTTGTGACGAGTCCGAGACATCGTCGGTAGAATATCCTTCTGCACACACTCGTCTTACTGTTGTATAAGATACACCACACGCGTCGGCAGTAATTTTTTGTGTTTGTTTAAAATATTCACGTAAAGCCATGTCGTCGGAAGAAGCCAAACATTTAAAGTAATTATACACTTTAAAAATTACTTTTTTGGTTTGACTACGAGTGTCATTATTTTTAAAAGGCATTTTAAAGTAAAATAATTAAAAAACAGTATTAATTAAAAACAGACTACAAAAAATTATAACACTAAAAGCAGACCAAATATTTTAACACTGTTCACTAAACACGTGCGTTCACTACGTCGAGCTCACGAAAGGTGACAATTTTAAGGCTTTACTCAATGAAGGGTCTACCCAAAAAAAAAAGGTAGAGTAGGAGCTGCTTACATAAAAGGAATGTCTATTGAATACGGTCCCGCCAAAAAAACCATAGCTCATGAGACGGTCGGCGGAATATACTACAAAACGGAGAACCCCTGGTTTCGACAATATTTGGTCACCACCCACTGACCTTGAACGCTCACTTTTCGTGAGCCGCACTATAAACTCAATAATGTTTCTGATATATTTTCAATGGTACTCGATTGCAACTTATGAGGGGGCCGCCCAAAACACCATGTGTTGACCAATAACTTTTTAACAACACCTAAACAGATCAGGTGCATATAATCTAGCGGAACATCTGTTACTAGACCTAAGTTGGGAATTTGTTGTAAGATAGAATGACCAGTGTGGTGTTCTGGATCAGATTGTTTAACAAAATCTTCATCAGTCCTCTTTACAAATTCAATATCTGGGAAAATCACATGGTCTAAATATTCTCCCTCCTGGGTGCATTTTGTACATGATGAATATCCACTATGGCCTTTGATTTTAAGTACACTTGCTTTAGCAACAGCATCAAACAATAACATGGAAATTTTGAAATTAAAATGTTTACCATTTATATCTATACCATTTAAAGTAATATGAATAGCCTCATTTACAAACTCCTCCAATAATTCATTAAAATCTAATGGTTTATCGTATCCATGATAAATTCCAATACAAAAAATATTCAAAGGCAATAAAATTTCAACATTAGTAACTAAACATAAAATTGGATAAACCTGGCTTAATGATGAATCATTAAGTGGTAATCCATCAATGTTTATACCAACCTTTATCACATCAGGGATACTTAAAAGATCAACTTTTTCCAAAATATTTACATATGCCATTTTGTAAACCGAAATGATAGTATTTTCCCGGGTTAATGTCACGCAAAATAGTTCTTCTCTGTGTTTGCAAAAAGGTTCTGGGATCTTTTGGAAGATTTCTCAAATCTGATATTTGCTTTTGTATAAACAATAACTCGCGTAAAGCAACATGAGTAATTTTATTTCTTATTGCCCATGCTCGCAATTGGTCAGAAATATCTACATTTGTTGTCAAATTATTTTCAAAATTGTCTAGTATACTGGATTCTAATTCAGTTGAAATAATTCTTGGCAAAGTTAAATCGTTGTTTACTGTGATCGTCTGTAAAGGTTGTTTGAAAATACTAGCAGGATTGGGAATATCTTGTTCAATAGTAAATAATTCATTTGTCATGTCTCTAGAATGAGGCCTACATTGGACACTTGTTCTAGGATATTTAATAGTTGAGTTACTAGATAATATTGCATTGTTTTTTCTAATACAGTCTAAAGTTTGAAGTTGTTGTCTTATATTTTTATTAAATTGTGACTTGGACGATGATGGGCATTTTTTCTTATTAGCATATTGTTTTTTAGAATCCATATTTGATTATGTATAATTAATCCTAATAATAAATAAATAAATTACAACTCTGACATCTTAAGAATAAAGTTGAGGTAGGTACCTATAAGTATATTACCTACTTAAATTTTAAAATGTTACCTACACATGGATACTTTCAAAGAATAACTTTAAAATAAATTAAACAAAATTTGTATAGGAAGCCAATTAAGAACATAGTAACTAATTAGTAAGTATGTACCCTAATAAAATATGTATTTTAAATAACAGTTTTTAATGAATATATAAGAAAAAATAGACTTTTTATTTTACCTAAATATAATTAGGTAGGCAACTATTGCAGAATACTATATTTTATAATATATTTGATCATTAAAATATATAAGGCCACAGAAAATGGACAAAATAATAATATTTTTTTAGAATGTGAAATTACCTACCTATATAATATGAAAATAAAATATTATTTAAAAAAAAATGAAATATAAAACATAATTAATTTGATTTTTTATCAATAATTCACACCAGAAATTAAATTTAGTTGTGAATGTTTGAATAGTATTGATGAAAAAATGAGCATTGGCCTAAAAATTTTAAATCTTGGTTGGATAATAATTCACTTCAAATTAATTATGATAAATCCTCATTTTTACAATTTATAATTAATTGTTGGTACCTAATCATAATATTGAATTAAATAACTATTGACTATATAATACATGACAAGTTGACATTTATTAAGATTTTTATTTTTTATTGTACCTATACATTTGTTAATCTATTTTACCATAGTTATGAACTATTCTCTTAGAATGTAAATTAAATTTTCATGAATGAATTATAAAGATAATTATTTTATTTTATTAGGACTCTCATCTCCACAGAGTTATTGTCTATTCGTTTGTCCGTGTGACCTTTTGGTTTATCATGGCAAATACAATTTTATTATTTAGTAACCAAGAGTTATGTTATTGATATCTTACAGATATATAAATAAGTAGAAATATTGAATAGATATCTTAATTTGTATATACACCAGTTATGACATTTGGTTCATAAGACATACATTCAATATCTCATTGATATTCAAAAATTTTCTACAGTGCTATTTAAGTTATTCAACCGATATTAATATAAAAAAATAAATATAAATAGAATATTTATTAAATATCCCTTTGCTATATGGGTGGCTTGGATGTGACCAACTCTTTTTGTTATAATGTTAATATTGTATAATGTAATACAGTTGTAGTTTGAAATTTATTAAATAAATAAAAAAATAAAAATATAAATTATATATAAATTCTCAATTTATGTAAACAAATTTTGGATTCGTAATCTATAGATCGTATCTATGATGTATGAATTAAATTTGAGTTGTAGCCTGTAGGTACCTACTTCAGAACTTCACATTATATAATCACCTACCTACTTTGGCATAATAACTAATAGAAAAAAGCTAAGCAATACCTAACCATAAATATCCAAGCTCTGCTGATTAATTAATAATAATACATAACAATTACCATGCAGTAGTCATGAAACATGATGTACTTAAATAAAATAAATATTTATTATTATTTGTACCTATATAATAGGTACTACCTATGCAGTGATTTTTTAAAAATAATTATTTATTATTATTGTAAACGAATAAATTAATTAGTGTACATATAGTAATTATTGTAATTATAATAAATTTAAATAACTTACCACGCACCACGGTGTATAACTGCAAGTTGCAACAATGACAAAAAATTAAAAAAGGGCACAATTTATTAGCTCCGAGTAATTCACCTCGGGTTCCAGGCTTCCAGCGTAGGTTAGGTTACTTACTGACAAGTATACGACACTACAACAGACGTCTATAATACTCTATACAACATAATAATATTATATGTTTAAAAAGGGCATTTAAACTTTAAAGGCTAAAGCACTTGTCACTTGTTAAAACACTTAAAACTTGAAGAGTAATAATTTTGACATCAACGGCATCTGGCAAATCATGATGCAGTATTCAGTAACAATCATTTATATACATACGGCATAATACGCATATAGTACACACACACACATACGCATGGGCGCAGATAGCAAATTTTCTGTTAAACTGGGAATCCCGGGCCGTTTAATTCGAACTATATTTTAAAGATAACAACTAATAGATGACTATTCATGGAATATTCACCATTAGATACATATCAAAGATTATGCTTTTTGGATTATTCATTATATAATTAAAAACAATTAATAAAAAATGAATATGAATATATTACTACCAAATGGATATTCCCTGGAATATTCATTAAATAAGCTATATCGAATATATGCTAAATATTCTAAATTTAATATTCTTTTGAAAGATTACTTGAATACACATAGATTATTATGATTAAAAATAATTGCAAACTATCGTCCAAAGAATAATTATATCATATTTAAATCTATTATTAATAGAACAAACGAAAAAGAAGAATGACAGACAATCCTATGAATATCCGGGGTTACTTGGGTATGCATCTAGAACTTTAAATAGAAGTAAAATGAACTATTCAACAACCGAGTTAGAATGTTTAGCAATAGTATTCGGGGTTAAACAATTTAGACCTTATCTTTATGGTAGAAAATTCGTAATATTAACAGATCATAGACCGTTATCTTGGCTATTTAATTTAAAAGATCCTTTATCTAAATTAGCGAGATGGCGCATACAACTCGAAGAATATGATTACGAAATAAAATATAAACCGGGAGTACAAAATTCGAATGTAGATGCGTTGAGTAGAATGTATAATATACAAGAAATAAAAAACGAAAGTTATACCAGCTTTTTGAAAAAATCGGAAACAACCGTAATAACAAATAAAAATGTAAAAGAAGTAAATGGAGATTTATTAGAATCGCCAATAGAATACCATATAGTATCAGAAATAGAAAAATATTATAATTTCAAATCGGGAATTAATTATGAATTAAAAAGAAAGTTCGGAAATAATGAAATGTTAAAATCTAATAAAGAGATAGGCGATGTAGTAAAATTTAAGCATGAGGAAAGATATATTATATTTATAATAACTAAAAGTAAAGTAAAACAATTAACTACATACGAAAACCTTTATTTAGCATTGTTAAATTTAAAATACTTTTGTATCAAACATTCTTTGAATAAATTAACTATGAATCAAATAGGTAAAAAGGATGGTTTGGATTGGGCAAAAGTAAGATCAATGATTAGGTATATATTTCGCAATACAGATATAGAAATACTAATTTGCACTAAATTAGAATATACCAGAGAGGAAAAATTAATTATATTTAAACAATTTCATGATTCTTTATTAGGGGGTCATGCTGGATTACATAGAACGGTTAAAAAGATAAAACGGCAATTTAATTGGCCAGGTTTAAAACAAGAAGTGAAAGAGTATATAAAAAACTGTCCTTCATGTCAGGCTAATAAGACGACAAATAGACATCATAGAAGTCCAATGATAATTACAACGACAAGTTCTAGACCGTTTGAAAAAATATTTATGGATATAGTAGGACCTTTAATAACAACTGTCATGGGAAATACATATATATTGACCATGCAGGACGACCTAACAAAATTTTCTTTAGGCGTTCCATTGCCAAATCATACGGCAAATACTATAGCTGAGGCTTTTGTAGTAAATTTCGTATGTGTGCACGGTATACCTGAAACTATTTTGACAGATCAAGGTACATATTTCCTTAGTAAAATTTTCACAGAAGTGTGCAAGTTACTAAAAATCAATATAATAAATACAAGTCCTTATCACCCACAAACTAACGGTAGCTTAGAACGATCACATAGAACATTAGCCGAATATTTAAGACATTATGTAGATAAAGATCTAAACAATTGGGACCAATTATTAACATATGCATTATTCGTATATAACTCGACAGAACACACTTCGAACAATTATCAACCATATGCATTGTTATATGGGAGAGAGATAGACATACCAGTTAAATTAAAAAGTAATCTGGAACCGAGATATAATTATGATGACTATATATTTGATTTAAAACAAAAAATGCAGGAATCGCACAAAATAACGAGAGAAAGGTTAATTAAAAAAAAAATAAAATCTAAAAAACATTATGATAAAAAAGAGCATACTGAAGAGTTAGAAGTAGAAGATTTAATATTACTTAAAGATAAAACGCAAAAGAATAAATTAAGTCCTTTATGGAAGGGTCCATATGAGGTTTTGGAAATATTAGATAGTGAAAACGTAATAATAAAAAGAGGTAGAAAACATGTTACTGTACATAAAAATGATGTGAAAAAATATCACGAAAAATCGGAAGAAGATAAAAGTGATTAAATAAAAATAATTATAAATATAAAATATTTAAGTAAATTAAGAAATAAATGATAATTATAAAATTATAAGAAATAATAGAAATAAGTAAATAAGTAAATTATAATTAAACAATATAAACTAAATAAGTTGCAAACTGAAATATTATTAAATTAAATAAAATATAAATTATAAGTAATGTATAATTAAAAATATGATAAAATTATATATAGATATTTGGTAGATATATGATAAGATAAATATTTTATTTTTGGAAATAAAACAAAACAAGAAAGATTTCTGGATCAAATAGAAAAAAAAAATAAAAACTATAACATAATAAGTTAGATTGATATTTCATATAAATAAGTTATAAGTAATAAGTAAAATATTTTAGGTTATTTCTCATAATGGCAACAAAATGTTTTGATATTGAAGAAGATGATGAAACTGGTGAGTCCACAGATTGGGTTGCGTATAATAAGCCTCCAACTGTTTTATACAATATATCAAACGACCATATTACCTTTCAAAATGCGAATTGGAATACAGAGGAAATATACAATTTAGAAATTACAAAAGAGTGTAAATATAACTCGTTAATCTTTAACTGTAGTACAACTTTAAAACCTATAAATGAATATACTGGAGAAACAATGGGCTTTGAATTAATTAAATTGTGTGAAGTATACAAGAGACAATTGAAAGAAGGAATCAAAAAACAAATCCCTTATATGAAGCAAGTTGCACAAATATTTATTAAAAATGCAGATACAGAAAAAAACAATACAGATGTTAGAACAATTACAACGCCTATTAAACAAATTAAAGAAATAAGCAATATAACAAATATTAACATATACATTAATACAACAAAACCACATACTAATACAACAGTAGAATCAATCATAAACGTCACAAATAGCACAATAAAATTGGAAAATACTTTTGCAAAAAGTGAAATGAGCAACAATAACATTACAAAAAAGAATAATGTTACAAAATGTATAGAAAATTTGGTACAAAAACAAAATAACTTTAAAAACGACTACTTTATTTGTATAACCTTGGGGATATTTTTAATGATCACTATATTATCAATAGTATACGTATTTTGCAAATACAAATGCATAGAGCGATATCGATATAAATACGTTATGAACCAAATAGATCTAAGAAGGACTAACTTAAAAGAATTAGAGTTATAAGAACGAATTTAAACTTTCATAGTAATTCAAAGAAGTAAAATATAATTAAAATAAATTAATAAATAAATATTAATAAGAAAAGAATATAAAGACTTTAGATATAGATGGAAAAAAAAATCAGTAATAATAAAAAAATATGAAAATTCATAATAATCATATATAGGTAATAATTAAGACCATTTCTGAATAAATTTAGTATAAGAAGTCTAATATATACAATTATGAAATAATTAATTATAAATATTATAGGAAAGGAAGAAGAGATGTAATCTATGTTACTACGCCAGTAGAACAGAAATTGAAAATGCCATTGGTAATAGGAGTAGACAGTACAACTATTCCAGATTTCGAACTAGAATTAGTTGAACAATTTCAAGGTCGTCATTTGACCCTTAGACTAAATAAAAACGATCAAATGATAGGAGAAATACTTGTGTGGACTATTAGTTACTACGAGTCTTTCCAAAGATTCGAATATAGGAGCACATTAGATTTCGCTCACAGAATTATTTGTGGAGAAGAACATGAGTATTACAGAACCCTACCTGAAGATGCTACGATATGTATTTGTCTTTTAGAGGCACTGCTATATGGGCATCTACGTGATGTGTCACGTACTCCCATTCCATATGAATCAGAGGGGGAGTTTCTACTATTGGAAAAACTATGAATTAGAAATTGTACGACCAATGACCATTATATTATGTGAATTATTAACCTTATATATAAATTATATTATTAAGCATTGACTAATTATTAAACTCGTGTGTAGCTATTAATAATACGTAAATAATACGAAATGCCAAATACACGAAATGCATTCATATCATATATTTATTACCTATAATGCATTGCATTTGGGGATAATATTTGATTGAGTAAACGAAAGAGAAAGACAATATAAAATAATATGTAAATAATAAATATTAGGAAATAAATATAAAAATATAAATTGGAGTACAAAATATAAAAATTATTATTCAATATATATATATAGGTACACTCAGAGGCGTATTTGTATATTTATCGCTTGTAGGCCTGTGGAAAATTGCCGCCCTTAATTATGGTAAAATAAAATTTAATTAGGCAGGTATACAAAACAAATTTTTATTATATTTTAAATACAAAAACATAATAATTAAAGTTGAAAAATATTAGAAAAAAAAGGAATTACAAAATATTAAAATATTTGTATACATTCTAAATATCTTACATAATAAATTATTTATTAAACGATCGGTTTACGTCGACATTTGGTTTTTGCGAATGCGTCAATTAAATCCTCGCAATTCAATTCTTTTAACATTTCATTTTCTATCGAGAATAATGCTAAGCTGTTTAACTTCTCATCAGTTTGAGTGGAACTTAAGTAGTTTTTTACTCGTTTGAGGAATGAAAACGATCTCTCGGTGGTACAATTGGACACTGGTACACTTACGAAAATTCTTAATGCAGTGTCAACATTTGGAAATATTTCAATATGTAAAGATTTTTTTCTCAAATACTGACACAATGTGATTGGAGTTAAACTATCGATGTCAATATCGATATTACTATTCTGTAAATAAGATTGTAAATGTATGCATTCTAACGAAAAAGTATTATCCAAATCATACGGGTACATTTTTTGCAATTTCTCAGCGGACTCAACTATTTTTAAAGAATTTAATGATGTAATTTTTAGTAGTACTTCGAATAAATCACAAAACGTTTTGTAAGACTGGTGTCTTTTATCAAGTTCATTAGTAATTTTATCAACAGTAGTATGAAATAGGGGGTTCTGGAGCCACACCCCCACACCCCCACACCCGTACCACACCACCACACCATGAGCCACAGACCATTGCCACACCCCCTGAGCCGCTGAGCCTTACCCCCCTACCACCGCCAGGTCCAACACGTACATGACGTATTTTTACTCCCTACCACCACCCAGTCCAACACGTACATGACGTATTTTTACCCCTCCCGCCACACCACCCGCTCCCACACGTACATGACGTATTTTGCGCGCACGCCATATTATTGTACATACACCATATTATTGTACATGCAACATATTATTGTACACATACCATATTATTGTACACGCACCATATTATTGTACACACACCATATTTTTATGCACGCGCCATATTTTTGACTCCCATGTATTCGAGCCGCCGGATGCAATATGTATCAACATCTCAATCAAAATATATGCAATACATAATTTCGACAGGAATATACTTGCAACAACATATCTATTGTTAATCAATGACCTTAGTAAAGAAATACTTACCGATAATCCACAAATGTTTGTCGGCATCACGTTCTGTACACCCATAGAATTTGTATTTAAACCCAAAATTATGAGTCACATATCCATCCTTTGTCATAGAGGAATTTACCCCTACCTATTATCGTTTTCCCACCTAATAATTTCTCAAATCGACAGACACTTGACTCTGCAAGAGCCGACATACAATCAGTCTGTCTTCAGTCTTACACACTTGTAATTCACCTCCGCGTTTCAACAAGTCTTTATAATTTTTCCAAGTCTTTTTTTCAACGTTTACTAACAAGTGATTTAATATGGCCGGTTCAATCGAAGACAACAAAGCGTTATACAAGAAGCATACCTTTACGTATGTACCACCAAAACCTCCGACCGAACTCATCGAATCCTCTAGCTACACACTAGACTTTGCAGCCCGTAAGTTTGTACATATTGGTATTGATCCGAGTGAAAAATTACAAGTCATTGTTCATTTATTAATTCATCGCGTTAAGTGCATATTACTACAGATTTTTTGAAAAATATATTCTCATACATGGGACATATCTTGTCGTTCATATTAGACACACCACAAAAATATAAGCGAGTTATATTTTATGAAGACGAAAAAATGAAACTATCGAGTATGATGTACAGCGGAGAAAATGTGTTGGTGATCGAAGCAAAAAATCGTGATGGATGCAGAGTACTGTTGAACCGGGCGGATCTTATACGTCTTCAATATCTCGAATGCTCTATTTTCGAAAGCATCGTGCGAAAAGAAGTATTCACCGCTCCGTTGGTTATAAAACAATATGAAGAGATTGTCGTATACCTAGAAATGCACTCAACATAATTCACCGCTGAAAAATGTTGACGAGATGATAGTTTTCATTAAGAACATACAAGACGATCGAGTCGTTAAGTCTATACCAAATTTCACCAATCAAATACAGATGTGTGCAGCTGAACAATTAGCTGAATCATTGTTGAACCAGAGGGCGAACAACTCACATAAGGTAATTCAAAATTATATTATTCCTTAAACAAAAATATTAAATAATTTTTTTTATTTTGGATTTTCAACGAAACGATGGTCATTTCACCATTATCATTACCTACACCATTGTCACCACCATCTACACCGTCTACACCGATATCACGATCTCCTTCACCGAGTCATATTATACCAAGGTGGAGCAGAGCAGCCGATGAAAATGATGGACCATATTTTTTCAATACGTCAGCGTCAACACAAAACTTCGATAGCGCTGTATCGGAATTTTATTCCATACCAAAACGTAAACTCTTTTAATAATAAATACATAAATGTAAAAACAATTTTCATATTTGTAAAATAATTTTGTGTAAAATAAAAAAAAGACGTGATATTTAAAAACAATTTTTCATTTATTAAATTAATATTAAGTTTTACAAGGTTCTCACTTCCCCATTAAACGGGTTATAAGTTATAATTTGGTCATGTAATATTAAACAATATGCTGAAGTGGAAGCTGGAAACGCTTCGTCGGCTTCGAGTTCAATTCTGAGGTCCACTGTCGACATTTTCACGTTGTCGTTCTGCCGGCTCATATCAACGACTATGATTGGAGAAAGATTTTTGAAATCTGTGCGGTTCAACAGGGGTGTCACATCATCGCGTCCGTAGTAAGATTTTTGGAACTCTGCGTACGCGTGGTATAATGTAGCCATCGGTAAAGTCGCTTTAGAAATCTTCATAGGGAAACACTTCACTGTTTAAATCGACCTTCAAGTTTTTAATTTTACAATGATCGAAATATGACATTGCTTTGTTCGAGCTATATTTTCTATCAGTTTGAAATCCCATTTTGACATATCTAGGTTTTTACAATTTGTTAGATGTCTTTACTTTCCACGAATGTGAAGTGTTTTGTGGTAAAAATGGATATTCACACAACTCCCACGATCTAAATGCACATATGTGGTGAAAATGTGTTGGTAATAGAATCTAAAATTTAAGACGATAGCAGCTACAGTATTTAGAATTGTCGAATTTTGAGACAGTCGTACGAAAGTCTAAAATCATGAGTTCCACTATTTTAAAACAATTTAAAATGTTTTATAATTATATTGATCGAAAATTGACTACAAAGAAAACGAATGAAATGAACAGGTTTATATTGAATCTCCAAAACAATCATATTATCGCAACTTTTTCAAAATATGAAGTTAAAGAAAAATAGTTTGGTTATACGTCAAAAATATAGAGAACGTAGTTAATTATGTTGAATTTATCCGCTCACTCGAGCCCGAGTTGAAACAATTATTGAAAACACGATTACAGGAGCATCCAATAAAATTTAATTTGAAGCTAGAGGCTACCTACAGTCGGTCAAATGTGACTAATTCATTGGAGAATAGAGCATTTAAGACATCAGTGGTTGACATTTTAGCGAAAAGTAATATAACAGAGATTATCGAGAGAGCGTTTATAAAGTTTTTGAGTGAACGGGAGACTTATGCGAGCAGAGTGGGGCGGATTTACGATAGAGTCGATCGACGGGTTATTGCTGGGTGTATACAAATACTCTCCAATGTCCGGTTCGTCATACATACAGTTACCTGCGTTTTTCGAGTGGAAACGGACGGCTATCAACCCACAGAACGTAGACCGGTACTATTTCAAGTGGGCGATTCTCGCGAGGCATGTGACGGGACCGACGGTATTCCGTGTCGATGAAAATAATAAGCAGCACGAAGACAAGTATAATTTCGAGAGTATTTCATTCCCAACACCGATTTCAGACATAACCAAATTCTAAAAAAATATTCAGTTCGTGTCCGTATGTGTTTACGGACTTCAAAAAAAAAAAATTCCAACCGCCGAAGAAATACCCGACATATGAAGTTTCCCCATTACGTATCGCTGACTGTGAAAAATCCAACCATTTCGACCTGTTGATGTTGGGAGACGATAACGGCCAACACTACGTGTACATTTTTAATTTTTACCGGCTCACACGATCGCAGGAAACAGCTCACAATGAGAGAGTCGTATTTTTGTAAGCGTTGTTGTACAATTTTTCGACAATAGGCAGCATACATTTAAGTTTGAGTGGGCGCGAGGCGTTGGAGCAGCATAAGCTAATCTGCGGGGGACATAGCTCCATCTTACACATAATGCCTAAAGAGGGAGGTTGTGTGCAATTCAAAACATGGAAAAATACTGTCCGACATCCATTTGTAATCTATGCCGATTTCGAGGCAATATTAGCGAAGACAGATAAGAAGGGTGAAAATACACAGATATTTCAAAAACGCGAGGCCATGAGCTATGGGTTTTTAGTGAAGGCGAGCGATGACGTACCGGCAGAGCTATTAGATGAACATGACATACCGACAGGACCGGTAATATATAGAGGCGGTGAAGAGGTTCATGACGTAGCGAAACATTTTGTGGCGGTGATAGTTGAAGCGAGTAGGAAAATCGATAATTTTATGAAGACTAACATTCCTTTATTAATGACCAAGGACCAAGAAAAAACATATCAAGAGTCTATTATATGTAATCTGTGTAAATGTAGTTTAACCGGAGGCGATAAAGCTAGAGATCATGACTATCTGACGGGTAAATGTAGGCAGGTTGACCCATCTCCTTCAGTCCCTCCTTTTCGCACGGTCTACAGACCGTCCGCAACGGTGCGGATTCTTCAAGTCTGACATGGGATTGGGAGAATCTGACGCGGTCTGCAGACCGTTCGGATCGATCGTCCGGGATTCGGCGAAAGAATTCGTGGATTGTAATTACGGGACATTTCGGAATGACCGGATTTTTCCGGATTGCTTAGGGAACTTCAGGCTTTGGGCAGCAGACCTCCGCGGACGGTCACACCCTGGGACTTTTTCGATCGGATATAAGTCCGCGCGTAGCGGCCAGCCAACGCCGTTCGGCGGCCGGACGGCAAAATATTATCGGACCGGGGAAATACCGCTCCGGCAGACCGCCCGCGACGGTCTGTTCCGGGGGAATTCGCGGATTGACGGCCGGAATCGGATCCACGTCGACGGGGTCTTCGGGCTCGGCCGTGCGTTCGGACCCGCCGTCCGATATGCTCGTTTTCGTCGGAAAAATCGTTTTTACGAGATTTCGAATTTCGGCTTCGCGGACATTTTTTAACGTCTGCCGAATGAGCCGGACGAGGGGAAGTCAAGCCCGAAGACCCAGTCGACGTGAGTTCGATACCGGCCGTCAACCCGCGATTTCCCCCGGTACAGACCGTCGCGGGAGGCCTGCGCGCCCGGGAGGCTGTGGTTGCGCTAGATAGCGGGGTGACGCCGCGGCACGGACGCGCCCGGTGCCCGAGCGGAGGGTCAAGCTCAACGGGGCGGTCGTTCCCCGGGCGACTTCGCCGCGGACCGACCGGCGAGCCGCGTGCAGTGCCCGTGCGTAACGGCACGGCGGGAGAAAAATCGTATTTTCAACTTTTTTCCCGCTGGTCCGATCGGTTCCAGACTTCTACTGCCGATGTAAAATTGAAAAACGAACAACATTGTTCATAGGTAGAAAGTCCGTAGGACCAATAGTTAAGGAATTATCGTAAGTGGAAAAGTTGGAGACGAATATCGGTCGAACGGTCGTTACCCACGTCGCCGTTACGGTACCCACCCCGGTCTTTCGCCGTCGGCCGGTATCGCACCAAGCCCTCGAATCCCTAGAATTTAGACCGTTTCGAACGGTCTGGCCGGGGAACGGCCGTCCTTCATGTGGGAACGTTGGATTGGGTCGCCGATAAGAGCCCGTTCCGGGAGGTCTAAAATGCACGGGAAGTCGGATCGAAGCGTTTTTCTTTCTCGACTTGACCAAGCCCCGCCCATGACCGCGAGGAACGGTCGACTTGACGCGACAGAAACGATACGATTTCGCTGGGCACCGGCGTCTCGGCGGTCCGGGGGAACGCCGCCCGCCGGCAGACCGCCCGCGACGGTCTATTCCGGGGGAATTCGCGGATTGACGGCCGGAATCGGATCCACGTCGACGGGGTCTTCGGGCTCGGCCGTGCGTTCGGACCCGCCGTCCGATACGCTCGTTTTCGTCGGAAAAATCGTTTTTACGAGATTTCGAATTTAGGCTTCGCGGACATTTTTTAACGTCTGCCGAATGAGCCGGACGAGGGGAAGTCAAGCCCGAAGACCCAGTCGACGTGAGTTCGATACCGGCCGTCAACCCGCGATTTCCCCCGGTACAGACCGTCGCGGGAGGCCTGCTGGTGGGCGGCGTTCCCCCGGACCGACGGTACACCGGTCGGTCTTCGGTGAGACCCCCGGGGAGAAAAATCTTGTTGAGCCTGATCCTCCTCGGCGAAGTACACCGGGCGGACCCCGAGGAAAAAAATCTTGATGAGCCTGATCCTCCTCGGTGAAGTACACCGGGAGGACCCCGGGGATAAAATCTTGTTGAGCTTGATCCTCCTCGGCGAAGTCCACCGGGCACTCGAGTCGGCTACTACATAATGCATTGTCCCCGTCCTATGATATAGGTCTTTTCGTTTGATTTTTAGTCGCTAATTTCCACACCACCTCGGAGGTATAGCGTTTGGCGCGTTTTTTTTTTTTGTGGTTTCCCCAGTAGGCCTAATCCACATATAATCATCAACACAAAGGTTTGCAAAAAACGGTTTATTGTAGTGATGGGCGATTTAAATCGATGTTTTAAAAAATCGATTTTTTGTAGTCGATTTTTCGATTTTTTTAACCGATTCACTAGGGCGATTTTATTACTGATTCGATTTTTTTTGTCCGATTTTTTTATTTTCCAGGGAATTTTTCCCTCTTGGGGTAAACGCTGTTGGACACATGTACCCCCCGACCAACACCTAGCAACGGATCTAATCTAGTATTATGATATTAACCACACTTATCACTTGTGTATCGCGTATTCGCGTTTTGTACTTTCGATTTTCTGTTTTGTTTACTTGCATTACAGTTCTAACCGCCTTTGCATTTGCGTCGTTTCAAACGACTCGTTTGCGATCTTAGTTAAGTGTATCGCGTTTTTACTCCGTGACGGCGTGACTCCATCCGTAAGTGTGAAAACCTCGTGGTCACTGACTCACCGTGTTTAAATTGTTTAAAATCTTTATTCTTTATTTTATCTCTACAATTACAATGTCTGTAATGTGGAAGTTTTTTGATAAATTAGAAAACGGTGCTTCGGGTTCATGTAAATTGTGTAATGCTGTAGTAAAAACATGTGGCAATACTACAAACCTTAAACAGCATCTCAAACGAAAACACCCAAGTGTCCTAAGTTTTAATTTGCCAGCAAAATCTAGGAAATCTTCAAAGTCGTTAAACACTCATGGTCGTGAGTTGGAAGTGGAAGAAAATGAAGATGATCCTCAAATTAGTCAAATTGTTTATCAATCCATGGTAATTTTTATAATTTAATTATTGACATGTCAATATTTAAATAAACGTACACACACATGTTTATGATTTAATTTTTTATTATAGTCTCAGCTTGGCACACAATCAACGTTGGATGATACAGTAATCACATCACGAGCACGACCATCGTCTCAAATGTCTCAATGTTCAGAATCTGACTCTGTGATATCGAAGAGCAGTGAATCCGTTTCCTCGATATCAAATTTCACTTCGATTAGTGGGGAATCCTCAAGTACAAGATTTACACAACCTACAATTGATCAAACAATCAACGAATTCAGATCTTTTGGAAGTTAGTAATATTTAAATATTAAAAAAAAAAAATAAAACAATTTTTTAAATTTAAAAATTTAATTTTTAAATTAAAGACTATTTTTTTTACAAATGTTGAAAAAGTTTAAAATAATTTTACAAAAGTTAATTTACAATTTAAAAACTCTTTATTATCAAAATATAGACTTTCAAGTTGCTAGTGTTGATGCTAACCATTTTAAAAAACATAATTATTTTTCATTCATTCTAATTATTAAAATATTAAAAAAATTTAATTTTTAGGAGGTGGTGCCAAATCGTTAACAATTACAAATGCATTAGTGTATATGTTAGTCAAGGACAATATGCCATTGTCATCTACAGAAAAGGATGGTTTCAAACATTTTATGAAGAAGGTAATGCCTTTGTATAAAGTACCATCAAGGAAAACAATTACCCAGCTTATAACTTCCAAGTATGACATATTATCTACTCAAATCAAAAATAAATTATCTCTCATTGAAAGTGTTACATTAACAACAGACATATGGACTGATACTTTAAATACAAAAAGTTTTCTTGGTATGACAGCTCACTATTTAAGTATGTCAAAATTAGAATTAGAAAGTGCAACACTTGGCGTTCTAGAGCTTGATGAGCGCCATACATCGGATAACATTGTTGGATGGATTAAAGATTTGTTAAATAGATGGGGGATTGAAAAAGATCAAGTTTTTTTTAGTAGTAACCGACAGTGGTTGTAATATTAAAAGTGCTGTATACAATTACTTTGGTAAGGAAAAGCACTTGCCTTGTTTTGCGCACACTTTAAATCTCGTAGTTCAAAATGCTTTAGATGACACAAAAAATATTGCCAATATAATAACTAAAGTAAAAAATTTAGTTACATTTTTTAAGCAGTCAGTATCAGCATCAGATGAACTACATAAAATATGTAAATACAAATTAAAACAATCTGTCCCAACCCGGTGGAATTCTGTATTTTATATGTTGGATAGATTTAAAAGCTGTTCGGATAGCATAGCATCTACCATTGTTAAGTTTCCTAATGGTCCACCAATGTTATCTAGTTCCGAGTTATTTAGTGTAAATAAAATGATAAGTTTACTAAAACCATTTGAAGCTGCTACTAAGGAATTATGTGGCACAAATTACATCACTGGCAGTAAAATAATTCCCTTAATGCATTGTCTTTTAAAAAAAATCGAGGTGGTAGAAGTTGGTAGTGATCTTTCTTCCGAGTTAAAAAATAATTTATTACAAAATTTAAAATCACGGTTTGGTAGAGTCGAATTTTTAGAAATACTCTCTATAGCTACCATTCTTGACCCACGATTTAAAACCCTCCATTGTAGTGATGCTATCGCTTGTTCTAAAGCCATTAATACCATTAAAAATAAAATTGTAGATCTTAGAATTGATTGTAATGAAACCAGTTCTAATACAGGCAATTCTTCTAATGATGAAGACACTGATAATTTATGGTCTATCCATAAAGAGCTCGTTAATAAAAAAACATTAAACGAAACAAGTATAAGAAATAACATGCCAACTGATTTAAGGCATTATTTAAATCAGCCGACTCTGCCATTAGGTGAAAATGTTTTAAAATTTTGGGACACTCATGGGCCTATTTACCCTTATTTAAAAAAAATTGTTAACCCCTATTTATGAATGGTAGCGACATCAGTTCCTTCGGAACGCTTATTTTCAAAAGCTGGGCAGGTAATGACTGATTGTCGTAATCGTTTGACGGGTGAACATCTAAACAAGCTTCTGTTCCTAGGATCTCTTTCAGAAAGTGATTGGAATTTAGATTAGTATAATGTAATTATCTGTACAGCTTTTTGTAAATATTTATAATGTAATTATCTGTACAGCCTTTTGTAAATATGTAAAATGTAACAATCTGTACAGCCTTTAGTAAATATTTATAATGTAATTATCTATATATTATTTGTAAATATGTATAATGTAATTATCTGTATATTATTTGTAAATATGTTTGTTATTAACTTAAATTAGCATTTTAAAAATTGTATATTTTCAAATGTATCAATAATAATTATGTATTGTTAATAACAATGAATTCTTAAAAATATTTGTATAAAATATGTATGTATATTTTATTTTAATAAATAAAATAGTATTTGTTAATATGAATTGAAAGGAATAAAGGATACGCCTTAATTCTTTTTGCTCAGTTTCATTGAAAACATTTAAGAAAAAAAATCGATTTAAATCGAAAAATCGATTCATTTTGGCCGATTTTTTAATTTCGATTTATATCGATTCAAAAAATCGATTCACCGACGTGAATCGCCCATCACTAGTTTATTGTTTAAATGGTAACATGCAATGAATAATAAAAAATTAAAATATGTACTAATACAACAATATTGTCTTCGGTGAGACCCCCGGGGAGAAAAATCTTGACGAGCCTGATCCTCCTCGGCGAAATCCACCGGGCACCGCGGCGGTAGCCCAGGCGCCGCACACCGGGCGAACCCCGGGGAAAAAAATCTTGATGAGCCTAAATGCTGGAACGGCCGGCTTGTACGGCAATCTTGAAGGCTGGAGAGACGTCTTGATCGGCCGGTGGTCAACTGCTAAGTGACGACCGACCGGTGGGAGCACCCGTTTATATGCGTTTTTCCAATCTGAATCCGGGCTCCTGGTTGGCTGAAATTTTAATGGTATGACGAGGAAAAACGACATCATTAGGGAGGTTATTGGATATAAACTGTGCGGTTTTACATTCGCAACCTCGCGGAAGATTAGGCCGATTCCTCGTCGTTGCGGATGTAAAACCGCACCAATGATGACGTTTTTCCTCGTCGTTCCATTAAAATTTCAGCCAACCAGGAGCCCGGCAATACCACCTGCTGGGTATATATGCAGGTGCATTTTCCTTTATGATCATCAGTTTAGAGTTTCACTTGACCTCTACGCACCTGTTGCAAGGATCATCTTACTACGACATTTGCATCTCACTTGTTCAAGACGTTCCTGTCTTCAAGCTAGCCGTGCAAGCCGGCCGTTCCTGCCTTCAAGCTAGCCGTACAAGCCGGCCGTTCCTGCCTTCAATCTAGCCGTACAAGCCGGCCATTCCTGCCTTAAATCTAGCCGTACAAGCCGGCCGTCTACATACAGAATCCACCACACCGTAAGTATAAGACTTTCACTAGTCCCCCCAGATCACTAGGCAAGTGCACCTGATGGGTCACGCGGCCGGGTCTCGCGGTTCGATAGCCGCTTCCACATACCTTTTAAAATTCGCTAAATGTCGTTTCGTCAAATTTCCTCTTAACCCGTTGGCTACCGTTGGAGATGGGCATAGTGTATAGTCGATTAGTAACCGAATCAATTTTCATAATCGACAGAATCTCTCTAAAAATTTCTCTAAGTTCAAATCGTATGATAAGAATAATCAACAGTTTTTACTAGGGCTAGGATTTATATGCATTTTCCTTAAGTTTAAAATTAATGGTTGTCAGATTTGTCCACGATTTTGCTTATTCTCGTTTAAATAGATCCAATTTTTTATTGGATATAATAAACTAGCCTTAGTTATCACTTATCGAGAAAATCGAAAAATCACTCAAAATATGAATAAACTTATGGTAATTAATTATTAGTTGAATGTTGTTTTTAATTTTTATTGGCTGATATTATATTAATTAAAAATCAGACTATGAATTTGGAATAATAATAACAAATAAAATTAAAAAATTCAAATTACTATTTAAAAATATAATAAAGTCTCTTATTATCCAGATGTCGGACATTCCATTATTGAATGCTGTGGAAGCTGTTAAAGCCGGATCACTGTCTGCCGGACAGGCTGCCAGGGAGTTCAAAGTCCCGGAAACGACCCTGAGGGCGCACCTCACCAAACTAGGGATCGTTGCGGCCGTTGTAAGCATTGTTTTTTTTTCAGTACTCGTGACTTTAATACCTTGTAATTAAGTGACGGTGTTCTGATAAATTTATAGGCGAGCAGAGGCTATACGAAAATATCCGAAAACCACAATTTGGCTGCCGCGTTAAATCTGGTCTTGATAGATGGCTGTAAGGTAAACGAAGCGTCCAGAAAAGCAAACGTGCCAAGTTCGACGTTAAGAAAGGCGTTAAAAGACCATGAAAAGATCAAAGGTAATTATTTACCATACGTAACTACAAATCAGTTTTATTAACATATTCTTGAAATTCAGGAATACTGCCACCGTCAGCGTCATTAGCATCTGGCCCTACTGTGGGGGACGTCTTAGCGCCATTAGCGTCTGGCCCGACTGTGGGGGACGCCTTAGCGTCTAGCCCGACTGTGGGGGACGTCTTAGCGATCGTTGAAGACGACGAACGGCCTGTGGAGGACGTCACAGTCGACGCGGAGGACGTCGCACCGAAGACCGTCATGAAAGGTAAAATTTTACTCTTGTCTTTAATGTTTGTAACTAAAAAACAAATGTTTGTTATTCAGACGTCATTGTTTTTAAAAATGGCCGTGCCAGGACCGTTCAACGAGAAGTGGTGGTACACACGCGTTCGGCATACAGCGTGCCCCCAATCGGAATCGTGTACCCAATTCGGACACCAGCCAGCTCCTCTGTCGACAGTGAGTATAAACCACGACATGAAGTCTCGTCCGTAATTTACGATAATGGTTTTTGTTTTTCAGCTCCGTCTCCGCCTAGCAAAGTTTCGCCACTTCGTGCGACCAGCGATCCGCCCGTCAACAGTAAGTAAAAACCACGACATGAAGTCTCGTCCGTAATGTACGATAATGGTTTTTGTTTTTCAGCTCCGTCTCCGCCTAGCAAAGTTTCGCCACTTCGTGCGACCAGCGATCCGCCCGTCAACAGTAAGTAAAAACCACGACATGAAGTCTCGTCCGTAATGTACGATAATGGCTTTTGGTTTTTCAGTTCACATTGTATTTGCCGAATCGTCGTCGGACGACGAACCGGAGCTGCAATTCCCGGCGGTGGACTACGAACCGACCGTGCGATTCTCGCCGGTGGACGACGATGTCCTGCAGGTCAAGTCGCCACTGGCAGTGGACGACATTTTCACTCCGTCACCCCATCCGACGAAACCCGAAGACGTTTACCAGTTTAACGGGAGCGACGATGGTACGCGAGCCGTAACGCCGTACTGTTTATTTGTCTGTTTTATTTTTAACGCCATCATGCTTGTTTCAGAACTCGAGCCAGCACCACTCAGGAGTAGGACCGACGCACCGGCGGCACCAGCTGCGGAAAGGTCGGTCTCACCGATATCCACGGGCCCGATCGCGTCGGGAAACTCGTGAGAGCAAGACGAGGAAGACGACGACGAGCGTTTACTGCGGCTCACCGTCGTCGAAAAACTCGCCAGTTCGACCGACACCCAGGTACGTCCCGTCCGCCCATTCGAATCGTAATCGTTGTTAACAATTCGTCTTTGTTCTGCAGCTCGTGAAATACTGCCCGATGTGTGAGTTTATGACTTGCGGTCACAAACTCGGCCGCCACATCGAAAACAAACATTGGGACCAGATGACAAAGCCGCGGAAAGAGAACATCAAAAAGATTTGCGACTACATTGCGAACGAATCGCGAAAGTCATATTCTGTTGTGCCCATGAGGGCCGTGAAAAAGAAAGTAGGTCCCTACTGGGACGACCGGTGCTACAGGGAAATCGTCCACGGGTGAGTTGAAATATGGGTTAGTGCTTTTTATTCACGACGTTTATTTATGTGTTCCATTTCAGTCTCACACTCATGGGAAGAATGAAGTGTTACGGCGAGTCCTGGAACCTCCCAGGTGTCAAAGACATGCCGAATCCTTTCGCCGGTCTCTTCAGGCCGGCGGGAGATGACGCCGTCTCTGGACCCGCGCCGCTCCCAGAACTCCCCACGACAAGCGCGCCCCCGATGCGCTATGTACAGGGTCCGTCGCGGCCAGTGGGTAAGCCGACACCGACAACGACACCGACACCAAAATCGACAACGACACCGACATCGACATCGCCGCGGCGTCCGACCGGCGCACAGCCCGGCAAACAGTCGTGAGTATTGGCCTTTGAATGCTCGTGGTCGACGTCTTGTTGACATTTTGTTTTTTTTTTTCATTCAGGAACTTGCGCAAGGCGGCATCCAGCAAGGGGCTGAACCATCAGCTGCCCGTCGACCACCCGTTGATAGCCATGCTCAAGCGTACGCTGGCCTACAGCCACGGGGTGGACTCAGCGGCGGCTACAAATTATGTAGCCAACGTTTCGAGAACATTGGCGTACGTGCAGAGGCGTTTGGTGGAGAACAAAACTCCTCCCGAACACTGGTCGGCGTTGGTCACCGTCGACGTCGATATCTACATTGAATACTTTAGACTGTGAGTGACCGTCGAACGTTCTTTGAAATACAGAATTCGTCGAACGTTTTATTTTTATATTTATATTTTATGCCTAGACGCGAGGAGAACGGGCAAACGAAGGCGACAACGATCAATTACTTGAAAAACTTGCGAATGCTTTTCCACAACATTATCAATTCGTACGTTCACGAGGACCCCGCCTTCCCTAAGGATTTCGATTTGTCGCCCTGCGTCAAGACGGTCACGGCCATCAAGTTGTTGGACCACAAGCTGGGACTCGTCTACAAAAGGACTACGAAGCAACAGCCGGGAGAGTTGTTTACGAGGAAGACGAGAGAGGCCGAAACCCTGCCCGAGTTCGAAGCTGTCGTCGAGTCCTTGAGCAAAATCAAGGGCACGATCCACGGAAATTTGCGGTTGCTGGAAGACAGGTTCGGGAACTCGGGCACGGTGAACGTCCGGAGTGAAAAAAATAGTCCGCCGGCGGAGAAGGAGGTTTGAAAACGCGCGTCGTGATCGCTTAACAGGCTTATAATTAACCGCTAACATTTTTTTCAGCTCTCAAAACTGTGGCGACAGGCTACCTGTGCCCTAGTAATCGAGCTTCTGTGGACCTCCAAACAACGGAGCGGGGTCGCCGTCGGGATGACCATCGGCGAGTGGGAGTGCCGTCGGATAATGGACACCAGGTCCATTATCACCGTAGCCGAGCACAAGACCGGAGACAAGGAGCCCGCCACGCTCGTCCTCCAAGAGGACATGGGTGAACTGATGGAGAGGTAGTGTGATTAGTAAAGATATGATATATAATGAGAAACTCATCGATGTGTTTTGTTTTCAGATATTATCGATTAAGGCTACGGCTCGGATACGGAAGGCCCAACTTTTTCGTCACGAACCGGGGTGAAAAAGTCGTGAAGATTTACGACGACGTCAACAAAACATTTGGCGCCCGTCTTTCGGCGACTCTGTTCCGGCGCATGGTCGAGACAGAGGGCCGGGACCACGACGCTGCGACGTCTTCGGGGGTGGCGAAGGCGTTGCAGCACTCCGAGGACACCGCCAGCCGCTACTACCGTGTGCCGGACGCGGCGGAGGCGATTCGACGCCAGGGCAACCTGGACCGGGTGGAGGACACGGCTCTACTAAAGAGCTACGTCGATGAACAGTAAGCGAACACACCTCCGTCGACTAAAACACACCGTATACTGACCATGACATATTTTCAGCTTCGAGGACTTTTTCCCACTTATTGCACACTCTCCGTTCCCGAAAACGGAGACGGCGATCAACAAGATAAAGGAAAGCGACGTAATGATCGATTATCCGTCGGCGGCCATCGATATGGACTACATAATCAAACTACAAGACCGCTATGACGCCACCCTTCTGGCCGAAAGGATGGACGTTCTAGCAGAGTTGGTGAAGCTCGCCGGTTTCGACCGCGCGAACGTCACGGACTACGCAATAATAGACGTCGCCAAGAAGAAGAAGGTCCACTTATTCTTGAATAACCTCAGATACCGCAGGAAAACATTGAACAAAGTCTTGGCAAAAATTAAGAAGGGCGAATGACCATGGGTTAGGTAAAACAATATTGTTGTATTAGTACATATTATTTTTTTATAATTCATTGCATGTTATCAATATTTTATTGACTGTTGTTTAAACAATATTGTTGTATTAGAACATATTATTTTTTTATAATTCATTGCATGTTATCATTATTTTATTGACTGTTGTTTAAACAATATTGTTGTATTAGTACATATTATTTTTATATAATTCATTGCATGTTATCATTATTTTATTGACTGTTGTTTAAACAATATTGTTGTATTAGAACATATTATTTTTTTATAATTCATTGCATGTTATCATTATTTTATTGACTGTTGTTTAAACAATATTGTTGTATTAGTACATATTTTAATTTTTTTATTATTCATTGCATGTTACCATTTAAACAATAAACCGTTTTTTGCAAACCTTTGTGTTGATGATTATATGTGGATTATGCCTACTGGGGAAACCACAAAAAAAAAAAACGCGCCAAACGCTATACCTCCGAGGTGGTGTGGAAATTAGCGACTAAAAATCAAACGAAAAGACCTATATCATAGGACGGGGACAATGCATTATGTAGTAGCCGACTCGAGTGCCCGGTGGACTTCGCCGAGGAGGATCAAGCTCAACAAGATTTTATCCCCGGGGTCCTCCCGGTGTACTTCACCGAGGAGGATCAGGCTCATCAAGATTTTTTTCCTCGGGGTCCGCCCGGTGTACTTCGCCGAGGAGGATCAGGCTCAACAAGATTTTTCTCCCCGGGGGTCTCACCGAAGACCGACCGGTGTACCGTCGGTCCGGGGGAACGCCGCCCACCAGCAGGCCTCCCGCGACGGTCTGTACCGGGGGAAATCGCGGGTTGACGGCCGGTATCGAACTCACGTCGACTGGGTCTTCGGGCTTGACTTCCCCTCGTCCGGCTCATTCGGCAGACGTTAAAAAATGTCCGCGAAGCCTAAATTCGAAATCTCGTAAAAACGATTTTTCCGACGAAAACGAGCGTATCGGACGGCGGGTCCGAACGCACGGCCGAGCCCGAAGACCCCGTCGACGTGGATCCGATTCCGGCCGTCAATCCGCGAATTCCCCCGGAACAGACCGTCGCGGGCGGTCTGCCGGCGGGCGGCGTTCCCCCGGACCGCCGAGACGCCGGTGCCCAGCGAAATCGTATCGTTTCTGTCGCGTCAAGTCGACCGTTCCTCGCGGTCATGGGCGGGGCTTGGTCAAGTCGAGAAAGAAAAACGCTTCGATCCGACTTCCCGTGCATTTTAGACCTCCCGGAACGGGCTCTTATCGGCGACCCAATCCAACGTTCCCACATGAAGGACGGCCGTTCCCCGGCCAGACCGTTCGAAACGGTCTAAATTCTAGGGAATCGAGGGCTTGGTGCGATACCGGCCGACGGCGAAAGACCGGGGTGGGTACCGTAACGGCGACGTGGGTAACGACCGTTCGACCGATATTCGTCTCCAACTTTTCCACTTACGATAATTCCTTAACTATTGGTCCTACGGACTTTCTACCTTTCTAGACCTAACCTAACCTAACCTGTGTGTGTGTATGTGTTGTGCATATGATGTCATGTGAGATTAAACATCAAACGAACCTAATAATTACGATTTTTAATAAAGTGTGAAGAAAATTGTTTATGTTTATAATGAAATTATTAACTTGTTACATGAAACTATGAGATATAAGTATTTAATGCATGATCTTTAAGACATTTCGACTCACATTCATTTTCTCTCCTCGTCTTCTAAAATGTAAGCATAGGATTTTACTGGGAGTGTTATAAGCTCTCTCATAATACGTTCATTGGTTTCACTAAAAATAGTCTGAGAATTGTCTTTCTCTCAACAATGTAACACGGATGGTCGTGGGGTAGATTTTCAGTGCCCATTCGGTCTAGTAAGTTAGAATTAATCATCAGGTTATTGTAAAAATCGGCAGTTTAGATATAATATTATGCTAAAGAATCTAAAATAAAAAAATATATGAAAAAGATAATATAAGAGTAATAATCATTATGATGATAATTTACTTGAATCTACGTAAATGAGCTTGATTTTGTCGCCATAATGTTTCTGCATTACGTTATAGTGATAATCGTGCATTAGCGTTTTACTTGTATGTCTAGTACTGTAAACCTGTAAAAACTAATTGTATGTATAAGCTTAATAGTCACCTATGTATACGTATATCGGTTTGTAGAAATTGATAATTTTATTTTCCAGTGAAACTACAACTAGATATACGCTGTATGTAGTGCAATGTTTAAATGTTTGTTTATTCAAGTTTTTTCAATGTTTTTGGACACTAAACTAGTTCCATCTTAATACGTTTTCACGTCATTTTCATGTTTTTTTTCCAAAAAACTGTATTTTTCCCAAATAACAGCATTTTTGTTTAAAACCTTGAAGAAATCCTTTTCAAACTCATTTATAGCTTTTTTTCTCATTTCGGTGTTTAAATGTATATATTTCACAAGTCAATTCGATTGGTCTGAACTCTAAAACTCTGTGTACTTTTTTCTACGATCAATCCATTTGGTATAGCTATCTGTATGTAGGTTACGGTAATAGTTGATATGATTTTTTTTTTTTTTTTGGAATGATGGGTCGACATGAGTTATTTTACTCTTGAGCCAGAAGGAATTATATTTCTCGATTAAAAATTATAGGTCGTTGTGTTTGTCATGTAAATGTTGTGGATATGATATGTCTACCTCATACACTCTACTTAAATCTGAGGTAGGTGTTAAGACATCTAGTCCGTCTAACTCAGGCTGAATCTATTTAAAGTCACCGTACAGCATGTACTGTGACATTGCCTACCCTTACAAGTTGTTGTAATCTTGATAAACTATCTACAATTTAGTATTTTTTCCTGTCATAATCTTGGGTCTTTTCATTATTACCTTTAGCATACCTCATGCTAGCTTGTATGGGGCCGTCGCGAATTGAGTTTTCAAAAAATAAGTGTATGTAAAATCCTGAGAGAAATTCTTAATTGATCTTAGTATATTTCAACATACAGTCGAAGGAAAATCCAGGTGCTGTATAATAGTAAATAGGATCCCAATTGTATGTTGAAATGCACCCGTCTCTGAAATTGTCAAATACATCGCCCAATTATAAAACATCGATTTTGAGATAAATATCGCTATATTATCCAATGTTTTTTTCATTTAGAATGGAATCATGCAGTATTCGCGTGTTTATATTCATTATCCTCTATATTTGACGCTGTTAGTGTACTATAATTTTTTTTTTTTTTTTTTCCGGTAAATTCGTTTTTCGAGCTTGTTCCAACTATCTGTATATTCATAATGGTATGAGTCCCAACCTTTACAAGTAACGAGCTGCATGTATTTGGTAAAAAGTGTTTTGTCGTCTCTCTGAACTTCTGGAATCTGGGTGTTATTACATTTTCTGCAAGTGTAGTTAGTTTCGATGGCATAAAACGGCAGTAGACAATGATTCGTATTGAAGAGTTGTTGTTGGTCACGTGTTTTGAAAATAAAATGCATTTTTCTTCGCTGTTTGGAATGACTGGATTAGTTTTGGATTCGTAAACTGTCTCGGTTACGATAAAATGTACGTCATAACTTGATAAATTGTGTAGAAAACATGGTACCTATGAAATTCAGTGTTTGAAGCTTAAGGTTGTAGGTATTACACAATGTTTGTGTAAATTTGCTCGTTAAGTGACAGTGATCTGAAATTCTGTATTTTAAGCTTGAAGTTGAGGGTATTACACCATGTTTGTGTACATTTTCTCGTTAAGTGGTAATGATCTGCCACTTTTTTTTGGAAAAATTACATAAATTGCATGTATTTGTCATCATATGTGTTGTTTGCTCTTCTTTGGTCATTATGATGGGTTTATTTGTTCTAAGCAAATCTTGAACTCTTCTTACGATATCATTCACGAATTTTTTGGGTACGTCTTGATGAGGCTTGTTACCACGGGAAATAATGTGTTATTGCGGTAAATTAAACTTTTCCAACAGATCAAACGGGGCGCTTTCTGTAGTCTTTACGACAAACCCGTGCGTAGTCATCGGTTCATGTTTTTGAAAATCTGATGTTTTTTCACCTTTTCTTTCTTTACATTTAACAAGAATTGTCTCAAAATCGGTATATATAACTATTATATGGCGTAGAGTCTTATTGCAGCCATCAAACTCTAACACTGTACCGGGGAGCCTGCATCAAGGTAAAATTGGTTTGTATACTCCACATATCGGTTTGTATACTGTTTGCCCACAAAATGTAGTTTTTCACCAAAATTAAGTCGTCAAAACAAGTAAAACACCGTTTGCAGAATATAGCACTTCCGTGATTTTCTGGTTTTTTGTGATCAGATAAGCCGTGAAATTTCGTTATGTAAGTATAGTGGCTTATTACCCCCGTTGGTAATTAGTAATAATTGAGCAAAATTATATTTTTCTTCTTCATTCATAATGACGTTAAGTGGATAAATAATATGTTTTTCACTCTTGTTAGGGTTTTTTTTTTTTTATTTTACCCGTATACTCCTAGGTTAACAGATACGTTCTGGTTATTTTTTTTCAAATATTTTTATTTCCGCGAAGGGTGTTGAGAACGTTAAATCAGTAAAATTGTATTTTTCTTCGAGTAATGTATAATTTACTCCAACTATCTGTGTACTCGTACGGGTAGACACCTTTACGAGACACAAACGGCATATCTCCGGTGACAAAATGTTTAGCTGTCTCACGGAAGTTTTCGAATTTAATCGTAAGTTTTCAGCCAGAGACGATAAACTCGACGCCATAAACCTGTTCGTATCGATAAACCGTACAGTAAAGTTACTACTTATACATTTCGAGAAAGATATAAATTTATCCTCACTGTTCGGAATAACGGTTATAGGTTAGGTATCATAACCAAGTACGGTGATTATGAAATGCGAGTCGTAGTTGCTTAGATTATAAGAAAATGCGGGTGCAGGTAATTAGTTATAATTGAGCAAAATTATATTTTTCTTCTTCATTCATAATGACGTTAAGTGGATAAATAATATGTTTTTCACTCTTGTTAGGGTTTTTTTTTTATTTTACCCGTATACTCGTACGTGTTAACAGATACGTTCTGGTTATTTTTTTTCGAATATTTTTATTTCCGCGATGGGTGTTGAGAACGTTAAATCAGTAAAATTGTATTTTTCTTCGAGTAATGTATAATTTACTCCAACTATCTGTGTACTCGTACGGGTAGACACCTTTACGAGACACAAACGGCATATCTCCGGTGACAAAATGTTTAGCTGTCTCACGGAAGTTTTCGAATTTAATCGTAAGTTTTCAGCCAGAGACGATAAACTCGACGCCATAAACCTGTTCTTATCGATAAACCGTACAGTAAAGTTACTACTTATATATTTCGAGAAAGATATTGTAACGATTGCCATCTATCGGCATCGTACATTATTCCTTAAGTAGGGCACCCGCTGCCTAATATGCTGAGTGTGAGGAATGGCGAGCGCTGCTGACTGCTGACCAAGGGTTTTAGGCACACGGCAGCGGTGTATATAATTACGACCGAGGCGGTGTGTGAGAGAGTGTGTGCGCGACACGGAGACAACAGGAACAACGACTCCACGACGATCCGACGGCCTCATCAACGATCCACACTCAAGGCACGTCATCATCTACCCGGATCGGTAAACCATTTAACACATTTATATATATATGCTAATATAATATCTACTATTACTTTTATATAATAAATTCTAATAATTCTATAATAATACACGTAATTTATACATTATACCTATATGCTTTACTTTAATAAGGTAACCCTGATCTCTTAGTATTAATATTACACACCGAGGTCGAGTCTCCGAGACCTCGTACAAAATAAACAGAATAAAAGCCAGTAGGGTTCGAGAGTCGAACGCCCGGTGAAGAGGGGACGTTACAATTGGTGGAGGCGCCCGTCCCTGGAGTCCCGATTTTTAAGAAATAGTTTTTCTGGAAATTTCGATTCTAAGGTACACCCCTTGTGTTGTAATATTAATATTCTTGGGTCAGGTGAATCTTATATAAAGTCGCTGTCATTCCAAATTTCTCTTAATGTATGATAATTTTTAATGGACAATAAATTTTATATTAAACGAAATACGAATAATCAAATTGCAAAAGTAACAAATTCAAATATATTATTTTTAAACAAAAATTTTAATTCAGAAATAAATAAAGTAAATTTAATAACTCTTTTACGATCAATCGAGGAGAACGATTTGGGAGATTTTTTCGAAAATTCTAAATTTGGGAAAATACCTTTTTCAGCTATAGTTGTTAAGCAATTTACACTGTGTACATTATACGAGGTCAAAAGTTTAAGTAAAGAAGAATTTAATAAGCTATCGCCAGTAGAAAAAAAATTTGAATTTATTATTTCACAGAAAACAGTAGCGTGGATACATTTATTAGATAAATCCGAAGTAGTGGGCTTTTTAAAATTTTGTAATATTAATTGTGAAGAATCAGCAACACTGGTAGAATTGAGAAATCTCGCTAAAGCAGCCGTAAAAAATTTTAGAGGAGAACCTTTTAGTAGCGAAGAGAATAAGGAATCTGATGATAGTATAGATCTTACTTTTACAGAAGGCAATTTGTCATTAAATTTAAATAAAAGTCAACCACAATTTTATGATAATAATATTGAAATTAAACCACAGCTTCAAACGCAAACAATACTAGAAAATAAAGATAATACTGTCGAAACTGGCAACGCGGTCGATAAACTAAAAAATCTCTTATTATTAGACTTAGAAAAATCAATTTCACCAGTTTCAAACACAAAGCAATCAGAAAATTTGAAATTTGAAACTAAAGAACTAAATCAAAATTTTAACTTAGAAAACAGCTTAAAATATTGTCCTTCTATATTAAAAACTAAAACAAATAATAATAACGAAGTTGAGTCTGAATTAGAAACTGTCGATAATACAAATAAATTAAATTCAAATACTAAAATGGCAAGACTTCAACAATTTGTTCCAAATATTTTCAACGGTTCAGGAGATGAATGCGTTTTAGAATTTTTTGAATATTTCAATGTCGTAGCAATTGCTAACGATTGGACTTCGCAAATAAAATTAACTTATTTACCATTATACATAAAAAATTCAGCTTATAAATTGTATAAAACATTGATAATGAATAACTCAAAGTTAACTTTTGATGAAATAGAACGTATATTTAAAGACAAATTTGCTTCGCCAGCAAGGAATCGTATGTTAAGAAATAAATTAAGAAATAAAAAATTAAAATCAACTGAAACGATATCGGAATTTTTAGCAGATATATTGTATTTAATTAGTCAAACGAATAATACAATTCCTGAAACCGAAAAAATTGATATAATATTAGATGCACTAACACCAGAATATTATAATACAGTAATTATTATGAATAATGATACATTGGACAACTTAGAAACTAATTTAAAGAAAATAGAAAATTCAAAATTGATAAAATCGGATGTTCAAAGTATTAATACAGTAGATATTGACAATTTAAAAAAAGAAAACGAATTTTTAAAATCTAAATTAAATAGTCTTAACAATGGTAATTATAATTTTAACCAAAAAAAGAAATTTATAAATAATACGCAGAACCCTTATCAAAATAGACAAAATTTCGACATTAATCAAAATAATTCATTCAATAATATGTGCAATCGTAATCCATACAATAATCACAATAATTTTGGTAATACTAATGGCCTTTTTATTCCAAATCAAAGTATGATGAATAGTAACTACCAAAGCAACTTCAATCCAAACAATAATAATAATAACGTTTATACAAAACCTAAGTGGAATAATCATTATAAGAACATGCAACCTAACCAAAATAATCAACCACAAAATTACTATCGAAATAATAATAATAATCAAAAATATAACTATAATGAACCAATTGCTAATAATTATCAAACCCCATCGAATAATTTCCACAGTCAAAATGTAGACGTAAATAATGTCACAAATCAACACGCTAATAATCAAATGGCCAATAATAATACGTTAAATGCAAATAATACTTCATATTACAATAGTAATCAAAAAAACTTTTAAGGCAAGAGAGAGCGGCTAGACTCCCTCTGTGCCAACAAAAAAATTCTACCAAAACGCAAACACCAAACTTTAATAAAGTATTGTTAGAAGCAATAATTGCAGACAAATATAAAAACGATGAGTCCCTATTTCCGGCACAAAAATTAAGCAACCAAAAACTAGACACAACAAAAATTGAATTTGATATAGATAAAGACGATGACATAGACGATTATAATATAAAAAAATTATTCAACGAAAATAAAATATCAGTGTCTAGCAACTATGATAGTATTCAACATAACTTACAACATAAAAAAATAATAGCTGAACAAAAAAAAATTAATAACAATACAATAAATAAATATATAACGACATGTAACCCAACCTCGTTGCCGGATGCATTCGAACCAGGTCTAAGACTTGAGGTAATAGGCAATATTAATAAAGAACAATACAATTTTGTAATAGACACTGGAGCTACTGCGTGTATAATTAATGCTGACAACTTACCATTAGAAATCAAACCTAAACCAATGGATTGTGTGAAATTAATTACTGCAAACGGTTCAAACTTAAAACTACTTGGTGTTGCTAATATTAACGTGATTTTTGATGATATTGAATTTCCTTTTAAATGCATGGTAGTTGAGAACTTAGTAGGACCTAGTTTATTGGGTACGGACTTCTTAAAGTTATACAAAGCAAAAATAAATTTTGTAAACAAGCAAATAATTTTAACTGGTAATAAAGGAAAAGTATTTTTAAAATTTGATAAGGAACATAATACAACTCCCGATAATACTAGAATAAAATGTGAAAGAAATACTAGAGAAACAGTCACGATTGATAGTAATCACAATAAAATTGAAAGTGAAAAAATGAGAAATTTATTAATTATTCAGCCGAGGTTACATCTCATTGCTAGAGGTAGTCGTAAGTTAACTGAGGTTCCCGGAGATGGATTTTGTGGTATTTATGCGTTAACAGCAATGCTCGCACACGAAGAAATTTATGTAACAGCAGAAACGATAGCTCATTTATTAGGACTAAAATTACATGAAACCCCAATCTGGCTGGAAGGCGAAGACTTATCAGCAGTATCCGATTTTTATAATTTTAATTTATTAATTATATGTCCAAATTTTGAAAATTCGAAAAATACAGTGGGTTTAGCATTTTATAAACCAGGTAGAAAATTTTTAGTAGTTTTTTATGAAAATAGTCATTGGACGCCGGGGTGTTACGATAAAAATACACCAAACTTAGATGTAAGACGGGTTACTTTCACGCATGATTTTCGTTCACTACATACTTCTCGTGCCTTATTAGAGGAAAGAAAAATGTTAGAAGCAATTGGAAATGCACCCGAAACGTGGAAAAATAACGAAATAAATCGAAAGCGGGCTAATTTTCCATTGACCGAAGTACGGGAAATAAAACACATTTCAATAGATTTAAATAATTTAAATAACAATAGTCAAACTACAAACAAAAAACCATATACAACATTTAAAAAAATCGAACGTAAATTACCTGATGACGAAATCAACAATAAAATCAATTTTGATATTAATCCAAATTTAAACGAAGTACAAAAAACAAAGTTATTATCTTTATTACAAAAATATGAATCGGTTTTTTCAAAAACTAAATGGGACTTAGGAGAGTCAAAAACTCAACCAATAGATATTAACCTGACCAAAGAAACTCCAATAAATCTCCCAAATTTTAAGCTAAGTAAGTTTGAGAGGGATGAAATAGAAATACAAACACAGGAAATGCTTAAAGCGGGTATAATCGAGCCTTCAAACTCACCATACTCGTTCCCAATTTTTTTGGTACCAAAAGGCTTACCTCAGGGTTCCAAAAAGGAAAAAACTTTAGCACAATACAGGATGGTACTAGATTATAGAAAATTAAATAGTATAACTGTAAAAGAATCTTTCCCACTTCCGGTAATTCAAAGCATATACGACTGTTTAGCAGGAAACAATTTTTTTTCATGCTTAGATGCCATGTCAGGATTTCACCAACTTAAATTAAGCAAAAAAGCTAGGGAACTGACAGCATTTTGCACTACAACCGGAAAATATCAATTTAAACGCATGCCAATGGGAATTTGTAACGGTCCAAGTAAATATCAGGAGGCTATGAATAAAATTATGACAAATTTAAATTATAAAATTAATGTAAATTATATCGACGATTGCACATGCTTTGGAAAAACTTTTGATGAACACTTAAATTCATTAGAATTGACTTTGGAAAGATTTAAACAATTCAATTTAAAATTAAAATTATCAAAATGTAAATTAGGGTACACAGAATTAAAAATTTTAGGAAATATAATTGATAGTAAGGGTATTCGTCCTACAGATGAAGGGCTTAGAGCAATTACACAAGTAACTTCACCGACTAATATAAACCAATTGCGTAGTTTTTTGGGATTAGCAAACTATTTTCGCCGGTACATTCCAAATTTTAGTAAAATTACGTTCCCTTTAACCGAATTAACAAGAGGTAATTTTAAAACAAAAAAAGATAAAATAAAGTGAAAAACGTCCATGAAAACGCATTTAATGAACTAAAAAATAAATTAATAACGCCACCAGTACTAATGCATTACGACGAAGAAGCCGAAACTATTTTAGTAACGGATGCTTCTTTATTAGGTTTAGGTGTAATTTTACAGCAGAGAGATATCGATGGTAATATTCATCCGGTGTCATTTGGTGCGAAAAAATTGACGCCAGCACAAAAAAATTACTCAGCGTTAGAACTTGAGGCATCGGCATTATTTTTTGGATGCACTCATTTCAGACAGTATCTGTATGGTAAACAATTTACAGTTTGGACAGACCATAAAAATTTAGTGGGCCTTCAAAAAATAAAATCGGAATCACATATATTAAATCGTATAAGAACAAAACTAATAGGATATGAATTTAACATAATATATAAACAAGGTATTTTTAACAAAGCAGCAGATTTTTTATCAAGACATCCAATAGGTTTTGATAAATCGGCAAAAATTAATTACGATATAGATTTAGTTTTAGATTTGATAAATATAAATGCTACTGAAAAATTATACAATCCAATTTCTTATAATGATTTTATATATAATAATGATAAAGGGGTTAAGTATAATTTTAGTATTAAACAAGTAAATCAAGATTTGTTTAGTGACTACTTCGATGAAACATTTAATTTAGTGCATTGCGTTCCGCAAGATTTTGATATGAGCAAAGGCATTAGTCTTAATTTCAAAAATAAATATGGACACGTAAACGAATTAAAAGCACAAAACAAAAAAATCGGTCAGATTGCTCACTTAAATTTTAATAATCATTTTATAATCTATTTAATTACAAAATCAACAATTTATGATGAAACTACGTACAAAACATTATTTACTACCTTAAAATTGTTAAAAAACTATTGTAGCACTTATAATGTAACAAAAATAGCGATGTCAAAGATTTCATGTGGCTCAGATAAATTAAATTGGTTAATGGTTTTTAATATGATAAAATACGTTTTTCGTGACACAGCAATTGACATAACAATTTCAATATTTACGCCACCACAGCATAATATATCATTGGTTGAACCTATTAATGTACATTTGTTGCAAACGCGTGACGATTTTTTACAAAGGGTAACAGAAGCTATTAATAATCCCGAGTCATCAGAAATGAAATGGGTTAGAAAGGCGAAATCATACATTATAAATAAAGATGATAGGCTAGTATATTATAGAGATATTTATAAAGGTACGCCGAAATTGGTGATAGCATTACCAGCAAGTCTAGTTAACGAAGTGATTGAACATTTTCATAACGAAAAAATGTCTGGTGCACATTTAGGCGTCCATAAAGTATTTAATAAAATAAGATCACGGTATCACTGGCCTACTATGCAAAAAGATATTAAAAATTATGTAGTTTCTTGCAAAATATGTCAACAGCGTAAACCAGATAAACGACCACCAGTTGGAAAATTGCAATCAAATAAATTGATAAATGGAGTTCCGTTTCAAGAAATTTATATCGATTATATAGGACCTATGATGGGCTCAAGAGGGTGCAAATATATATTAGTTGCTACATGTCGAGCAACAAAATTTTGTTTCGCTAAAGCATACAAAAATGCAGATGCTAAATCAACTACACAATTTTTATTAGATTTAATATTAACATACGGCCCACCGATAATAGTAAGATCTGATAATGGTACGCATTTCACGGCCAAAGTAATTTCACAGTTATTGTTAGCGTTAGGAATTCAAAAAAAGGAGGGAATAGCCTATAAACCAACAAGTCAGGGACAAGTAGAAAGGCAAAATCAGGTGATAATAGATATGATAGCTCCATATGTTGCAGAGGGTGAAAAGTGGACGGATGTCTTGCCTGTAGTTTTGCATGCATATAACACAGCCATACACCACTCAACTGGATACACTCCTTTTTACCTAGTACACGGCTACGAACCCATTTCTATTTTCGATATTGCTATTATTCCATCAAATTTAAATCATTCTACTATTATAGAAATACAAAAACTAAATTCAATTCGTGAGAAATTACCAAATATTCTACAAAAAGCTTTTGAGAAACAGAAATGTTACGCAGACAGAGGGAAAAAAGATATAGACTTCTATGTAGGCAAGAAAGTTTTGGTAAAAATTAATGTAAGGAAAGATAAATTTGCAGATAGATATGAAGGCCCTTATACAATATTGAAAAAAATTAACCCAGTAACATATTTAATTGAAATAGATAAAAATGGAAAAAAACAAGCCGAGAAAAAACATGTTCAACAAATTAAAAAATATAGAGATAGGTCACAAATACAAAGTGTATATTATTATAATTAAAATAACTATTAATTAAATCTGAAAGTGTTAGATAAATAGGTAAAATATTTTTGTAGAACTCACTTATTTTAATAAATACGGTGATTGTCCTTAGAGTATAAGATTTGTATATATTATTATTAAAATAAGAATTTGACAATAATAAATGTATTTAATTAAGAATATTATAATATTATAATAACAATTTTGAATATCTTACTATAACATTATTGTTTATCACGTTGTAAACAATAGTTTTATAGTCGGGCTATTACGATAATGATTAATAACCACTTAATTTCTTAGTATTGTTATGCAATACTAATGAAGTTTTGTCGGCTCAAATTTTTATATTTTTAGTGAAATGTATATATAACGAAGTTTTCACAACTATGCAATTTAATAAATAAATATATGGGTCAACTAATAGTTGAATGAACATCAAAAATATATATTCAGCATTTAACAATAAAATATGTGAACACCCATAGTAAGCATGTATCTATATATAACATAGTGTATATAATGAATATCAGATACAGTGTCTTATTAGTCAACGGACATCGGTCATAGACATAGGTAATAGCAGTAATAATCTAAACAGTGTCATAAACTAATTTAATATCTTTTTCGTAATTAAACATATAATTAATTAATTATTTTCTTTTGTTGTGTAAATTAAAATTAAAAATATGTCGACAAAATTTTTTATTATTTTGGCGTTTGGAGTGCTTGGAGTAATAGGAACTGATACTGTTCAACTAGAGGAGAAGATTTTTGACCACAACCAAGGAAGCGGATCGGGTATTTATTACGAGCCAATTTATAAAATGAAATTTTACTCTAGTAAATTTAATTTAATAACACATGTAAATATTTCCGTTTTTATCGAAAAGTTTGATGAAATGAATAATTTGATAAATTATAATGATAAATTGTGTTTAGCTAACACTAATGTGTCAAACATATGCAATAATTTTAAATCAGAATTAAAAATAACCAAGACAACATTATTAAAACGCTACACATCACTAATGTCTCTACAAAACGGGGTAAGAATGAAAAGAGGCCTAATAAATGTAATAGGAGAATTTGAAAATTGGGCATTTGGAGTTGTAGGAGATAGTGACTACCAAAAAATACAACAAGAAATAAATACAAATAAAAATAATAATGAGAAAACTTTAGTTACCATGAAAACGCAAGTAAAATTAGTACAATCGTCGTTAAATCAGATGTCAAATGTATCCTCAATAACATCGCAAAATTTTATTAAATTACAACGAGAATATAACGACTTAGTAAATAAAATTAATTTTAAGCAAAATGATTTAATAGAAATTCAAATAAATCAACAATTAAGTAATTATTTAACAAATTTTAATTTTATAATGACAAGTTTTTCGCTTGAAATGGAAGAATTATTAAATGCCTTGTTATTGACACATAAAAATATACTTCACCCAGTAATCCTTAATAATATACAGTTAAAAACGATTCTGAGAAATATACAAAGTGAGTTATCTACAAATCAAGTTTTACCATTAAACATAGACGTAAATTCATCCTTGGAGGAATTTATGAAACTTGTGACAATAACTACTAAATTTTCAAACTTTCAATTATTATTTATCATCAATTTTCCTATATGTACTCCAGAAATTTATACCCTATTTCAAATATGGCCAATGCCAATTGAGGTAACAAATTCGCAATTTATGTTTATTCAACCTAACAATCCATACTTAGCAATTTCACAAAATAACCAACAATTTATATCCTTTTCTGATGTTGACTACAACAAATGCACTTTAGGAATTACTGTAAAATATTGTGAGTTAGATATGCCGGTTTACTTGGGAATATACCCACTCTGTGAAATTCAACTACTAAAATTAACTAATAATACTGTACTTCCTAAACAATGTGCCGTTCACCATATTTTTCATAATAATGCATACTTTAAGAAACTTAATACAAAAAATACATTTTTATACTGGGTATCGACAACGGTACAAACCACTCTGGTTTGTTCTGCGTCGACAACATTTCATATTTTAAAAGGAGCGGGAACTATAAAATTACCAAGTGCATGCTCACTATATACACCAACGACAATACTAAGAGCATCAGAAGATAAAATCAAAAATATTAATATGTCAGTAAATATAAGCCCGGACATTTCCTTATTAAACATCTCCGAATTAAATTTAAAAATAAACAAAATAAAAAATTCAAAAATACATCTAAAGAATCTTCATTTTCAAATTCCAGAGTTAAAAAATTTACACCAATCTTCGCAAAAATTAGATGATATTATTAGGGACATAGATAAAGAATCAGAAGACACAGAATACAATAATTATCAAAACTGGCATATATACGGACTGTATTTAGTAGGAGGTATTGTGGGTTATTTAGTTGTACATAAAATAAGTAGTAAAATAAGATTATATTGTAGGGGAGAAAAAAAACCAGAAAACATTGTAAGAGCTAGAGGTAGAGTAATACACCTAGACAATATGGTGTAATATTAATATAAATTAGAGACAATAATATTATTGTAATAATTGCCATGAAAAAAAAAAAAAAAAAAAAAATGTAATTGAATAATTATTAATAATTTTAATATACGTATTTTGTTAAAAATCAAAAAAATAAATAAAGGTAATTGAAAAATTTAATTAATAATGTAATGTATTTTGTAAAAAAAAAAAAAAAATGTAATATAATTAATTAATAATTTTAATATACGTATTTTGTTAAAAATCAAAAAAATAAATAAAGGTAATTGAAAAATTTTATTAATAATGTAATGTATTTTGTAAAAAAAAAAAAAAAAAATGTAATATAATTAATTAATAATTTTAATATACGTATTTTGTTAAGAATCAAAAAAAATAAATAAATGTAATTGAAAAATTTAATTAATAATGTAATGTATTTTGATGCAAAAAAAAAAAAAAATAAAAATATATATATGTAATAGTAATCATTGTTAAAATTAACATTTAAGGATAAATAATTGTATGCTATTGTTCGAATTGAAAAAAAAAAATATTGACATATTATTTGTAAATATAAAATAGTGTTAAGGGCAAATGAAAGGGGTAGGTGAGGACAGCCGTGGGTGTCGGTACGAAGGAAGGAAGGAGCTCCTATGTAATCTACGTCATCACCTCGGTCATGAAAATGTTCAAAGAAAAATATATACCTATATTTAAAACTGAAGTCTTGAAGTCTTGCCTTGATATGTGGTGTGAATACGACTAGATGAAGTTCAACCAATAAAATATAGCCGGAGGTGGTTGGAAAACTATTATTTTTTTGCAATTGAACATTTACACCACTATCTTCCACTCAGCTACCGGTGCTTATACTTCCCAAATCTGGGGTCCAGATTTAAATGGACAAGGGGTACATGTAACGATTGCCATCTATCGGCATCGTACATTATTCCTTAAGTAGGGCACCCGCTGCCTAATATGCTGAGTGTGAGGAATGGCGAGCGCTGCTGACTGCTGACCAAGGGTTTTAGGCACACGGCAGCGGTGTATATAATTACGACCGAGGCGGTGTGTGAGAGAGTGTGTGCGCGACACGGAGACAACAGGAACAACGACTCCGCGACGATCCGACGGCCCCATCAACGATCCACACTCACGGCACGTCATCATCTACCCGGATCGGTAAACCATTTAACACATTTATATATATATGCTAATATAATATCTACTATTACTTTTATATAATAAATTCTAATAATTCTATAATAATACACGTAATTTATACATTATACCTATATGCTTTACTTTAATAAAGTAACCCTGATCTCTTAGTATTAATATTACACACCGAGGTCGAGTCTCCGAGACCTCGTACAAAATAAACAGAATAAAAGCCAGTAGGGTTCGAGAGTCGAACGCCCGGTGAAGAGGGGACGTTACAATATAAATTTATCCTCACTGTTCGGAATAACGGCTATAGGTTAGGTATCATAACCAAGTACAGTGATTATGAAGTGCGAGTCGTAGTTGCTTAGATTATAAGAAAATACGGGTGCATATTTAGGCTGTTGTAACTCCAAATTACGCTATGAGCACCAAGTCTGCCTACATTTACCCGTCAGATAGTCATGATCTCTAGCTTTATCGCCTCCGGTTAAACTACATTTACACAGATTACATATAATAGACTCTTGATATGTTTTTTCTTGGTCCTTGGTCATTAATAAAGGAATGTTAGTCTTCATAAAATTATCGATTTTCCTACTCGCTTCAACTATCACCGCCACAAAATGTTTCGCTACGTCATGAACCTCTTCACCGCCTCTATATATTACCGGTCCTGTCGGTATGTCATGTTCATCTAATAGCTCTGCCGGTACGTCATCGCTCGCCTTCACTAAAAACCCATAGCTCATGGCCTCGCGTTTTTGAAATATCTGTGTATTTTCACCCTTCTTATCTGTCTTCGCTAATATTGCCTCGAAATCGGCATAGATTACAAATGGATGTCGGACAGTATTTTTCCATGTTTTGAATTGCACACAACCTCCCTCTTTAGGCATTATGTGTAAGATGGAGCTATGTCCCCCGCAGATTAGCTTATGCTGCTCCAACGCCTCGCGCCCACTCAAACTTAAATGTATGCTGCCTATTGTCGAAAAATTGTACAACAACGCTTACAAAAATACGACTCTCTCATTGTGAGCTGTTTCCTGCGATCGTGTGAGCCGGTAAAAATTAAAAATGTACACGTAGTGTTGGCCGTTATCGTCTCCCAACATCAACAGGTCGAAATGGTTGGATTTTTCACAGTCAGCGATACGTAATGGGGAAACTTCATATGTCGGGTATTTCTTCGGCGGTTGGAATTTTTTTTTTTTGAAGTCCGTAAACACATACGGACACGAACTGAATATTTTTTTAGAATTTGGTTATGTCTGAAATCGGTGTTGGGAATGAAATACTCTCGAAATTATACTTGTCTTCGTGCTGCTTATTATTTTCATCGACACGGAATACCGTCGGTCCCGTCACATGCCTCGCGAGAATCGCCCACTTGAAATAGTACTGGTCTACGTTCTGTGGGTTGATAGCCGTCCGTTTCCACTCGAAAAACACAGGTAAGATGATTTGTCAGTTTAGGATATATTATATTTAAATATTGTCATATTATATTCTATTTTGAAACAAATAGTATAGTTTTTATATGTTTCTATGGTTACTTTATAGTATTTGTTTATTAATAAAAAAAATATTAGGCAACATACGCATAATGAGAGTATGAAATTTCATTTAAATTTTGAAATATTTCGAATAAATTCGAACTTTAAGCACTTATAAAAAAAAATTGTGACTAACGATTTTGGATTTTTTTTTACCACTTTAAGAACAACTTATAAGAAACCTTGTATTAAATTTTCAAGATTTTCTGGCCACCCAAAAAATTTTTATCGGCATTTGAAGAAAAAAAAACTTAGAAAAGTCGAAAATTTCAATTGTCTATAAGTAGCTTAAAAATGGTCAAAATATTTTGAAAATTTAACTGTAAAGAGATAACCATAATATAAACATTTGGTGAAAATTTCAAGTATTTACAATAATTCGTTTTTGAGTTACAGCAAAATCAAAAAATCGATTTTGTCGAAAAGTGGTTTTTCGTAAAATTGCCGTTTTTCTGTCATTTTTTTTTTGTTTTTCTCGATTTTTTTGAAAACTATTTGAAAATTTTTATTTTGACCCCCCCAAAGTACCAACTAGATTCAAGTACCTATTCAAAGAGGGGCTGAAGTCAAAAATCGGAGCATTATTACTGCCCCAAATGTTGTCGTCAGACACAAAAAAAAAAAAAAAAACACATCATTGTAAAAGCAATACATTCATCACTTCGTTCAGAATCTAACAACATCATATTTTTGAAAAAAAAAAAAATGTTTTTTATTTTTACAAACTATTTACAATTTTCTTACATCACCATTAAATGGGTTATAAGTTATAACTTGATCGTGTAAAATGAGACAATAAGCTGCAGTTTTTGCTGGAATGGCTTTATCTGTTTCGAATTCAATTCGTAAATCTACACTTGATGATATTACGTTGTCGTTTTGTAGTGATAAATCCACGACTATGATTGGTAAAAATTATTGAAAAATATGTTTTGGAAGTAAAGGATCACTATATTCTCTCTCGTAGTACGATTTCTGGAATTCAGCATACGCCTTGTACAATATGGCCGTAACGTTGTTTGTGAAATCTGCACGAAAATCTTCATATGGATATACTTCAGAGTTTAAATGTACTTTTAGGTTTTTCAGATAGCAGTGATCGAATCGTCCTGATGGATTAAATAAATTATTTTTTCGATCGGTTTGAAGTCCAATTAATGCAAATCTAGGTTTCTCCAATAAACTGCTTGATTTGACCGTCCACGAATGAGAAGTGTTCTGAGGGAGAACTGGATACTCGCACAAGTCCCAATTTCTGAACGCACATGCAAGTGGTTTACGAGAGTCTAATACTTTTAACAGTTTTATTTTTTCTTTGTCACTAACTCTGATGATGGGCATCTTCCAAATAATTTTATTCAATTCAATCGCTACTTTTTTAAGTTTTTCATTAGGATTTGTCGCCAAAACGTATAACGCATCAAAATCTGTAGATGATCTGTTTAAAATGATTTGTTGGTTGCAGTTGAGTAGTATTTTTTTATAATCTTCACAAAATCCAAACAAGTGTTTGAGTGGTATGCAACCAGCAAATTTGTTATTTAACATGAAATGTTTATTTTCACTGGCATCCATATCTACGTCCCAAGCAGCGTTTTGTAGATTATTCAATCCACTTGGAGTGTGCGAGCAAAAACCTTTAAGACTCGACGATATTCCAGGAGATTTTAATTTTTGTATTTCCACACCGTTAATTTCATATCGGATTTTAGAAAACAAAAACGCTAAGCCATTATTTGTAAAATTGAATTCACCCTTCTCTGCTGTAATATCTGCAGGTATATTTAATTTACCTTCAATGTAAAGATAGCTATCGCAAGACAAAGTGTAAGCGTCCATATTTTGAATAGATATTCTAATTTCATCGTTATTGGATAAAGCTGTAGTCGAATACGGAAGAAAAGAGTGGTACTGCATTTGAGTTATTTTACAATCATCATCATAGCCACCAGCTACGTCCAAATACACATCATCCATGATTATAGTACTTTTAAAGAACGTAAAAACGATAGATTGTTTTTGGTTAGTTTCTTTACGATCGGCGTACGTCTTGACGTATTAATCTTGTTAGTTGAACTATTGATTTTCTTGATCACATTTCTTTTTATATAATTGTTGAACTTAATAGCCATCTTTATGTTTAATTTGTAAACGAATTGTGATTGGCTCCCCTCTTAAATTGATTAAGTTATTATCTTGATCTCTTATCACTATATTTACTTTACTTATAGACGTGGAATTAAGCCGGTAGAAAACTAAATGTTTTGGAACTTCAATGATTTTATGTCCAGGCGGCGGTGAAGGGAAAAATTCGTGTATCGTCTGGCTTGGTATCCCATTACTGAATGTACCAGAAATTAGATTGCAATCTATTTTTATACAGTTAACTTTCATTATGTTAACTATTTGTTCAGATTCGTGTTTTGTATTTGCAGAGTAAACTTTATTTTCAAAACCTAATATTTTCAATATATTATGTTCAATCGTGAAATCAATATCATGACTACACGTCATTGAGCATTTTAATATACTGCCATCAGCCTTGAGTTGAAACAAAGTAACATGATTCGGTAAGAGTTTTTGAATCATTGACTCCAAATTAATTATTTCATATGATCCCGTAGGTATAGTCACATTTACACATTTTCCAAGTGAATTGCGAAATCCTATTGTATTACAATCGGGTTCTATGTTTGGTATAGAGTTATTTGTCTGCAGGCTTAACAGGCACAGTTGCGATGTATTTTTTACTTCTAACGGCGGGAAAATATCACACGACATTTCGCTGGAATTACCATTTAATGTTATCGTGTACATGATAAAAATTTCAAACACAAATGACCGCAATTATATGTGTTATAACGTTGATGTCTAGTGTACTTATATTGTATGGTACATCCACTAAGGTACGACTGTAGTTCTAGTGGAGGCGGTAGATTACCAAAACTGTCGTAGTATGTAACTTGTTTTCCAATTTTTTTATACGCTACCCAATGAGTTCCTGTACTTTTTTCAATGTCCAAATTGATAACCGCTGATTCTTTATGCTTTGGACGTGAAGGTAACCTATCTCTAGAAAACACTCCGATGAAATGAGGTATTTTCATTATGCGTGCATGTTTTATAATTTCATAATCATACAGCGCTCTTTTGGGTAACGTAGAAATTAGTTTTTTTGCCGTTTTGGAGTTTTCTTTAAAGATTTACGGGTGCCCTTTCTTTTATACGAACCACCTCCATTTGGAGCGAGATATAGTCCTTTACCCGTCTCGATTTTATACGAGCCACCTTTATTAGGGGTGAGATATAATCCTCTACCCAAATGTGAGGTTCATTTCTATTAAATTCACTAACGGTTTTTACAACGTTAGAAATACCTCCTGTTAGCGCTCCGAGTGCAGATAAGCCAGCAAAAATTGGTATCAACGGTAACATACCACCAGTTTTTGGTATAGGTATGACACGAGGTACTCGAATTTTCTTACCGTTTTTACGGAATATCTTTTAGCCGCCGCAACAAATTTTTTTGCTAATTTCATCAGGTTCTTTTCATTAACATTTTTATTAAGTACATTTTTAGCCGCTCTAATAGCAGCGTTGAATCCATTTTACGTTTTGCCTTCATACCCGTAGTGACTAGCCACGCTGCTGCCTTTTCTTTTAAATTAGAGTCTTTTGACTTGAATCTGTTCCAAGCCTGATTTTCTAATATATTATCTGCTTTTTGATGATCTGTCAAAGAGTTGCTGTGATCATAAGCGATATCGTGTTCTTTACACGCCGAATCCAAAGGATTGATACCTTTATCACCACGATTCAACCGTTTTTTTAATTTTGTCCCAGGACCGCAGTACTGATAACCTAAAATGATATTTAAAAACTATAAACTTGTAAACTGATATGGTTAGGTTATGTGTGTGTGTGTGTGTGTGGTAGAGTTTATAATTACCTGGTAAATGAAGTTCAAATGGTAATTTATTTATAAGAGTGTTGATTATACCTCCGCCTTTATTCTTGTTGTTTCTTCGAACGGGTGACATCGTGTAATGATCAGATTACAAAGATTACATAGCTATATATACATAATCATTATATTATAATGAAGTTTGTCGATCAACAAATAAAACTCACAGTGGAAAATGTCGACCCGCCTACGAGTCGCGAATCAAGACATGGAGCGCTTTTACCAAATACCTGTCGTGCTCTAGTTGTTGGCCCTTCTGGATGTGGTAAAACGAATTTAATTTATGCCTTATTGACTAATATTAATGGTATACGATTTCATAACGTTTATATATACTCGAAAACTCTCGATCAACCTAAATATAAAATGCTTTGTGAAATTTTAAAAGATGTGGACGGAGTACAGTTATTCACTTTTCATGAAAACGATGAGGTTATCCCACCAGAAAAAGCATTACCAGATTCTGTTTTTATATTTGACGATATTTTATGTGAAAATCAAAATATCGTACGTTCTTACTACACACGCTGTAGGCACAACAATATTGATGTGTTCTATCTGCCGCAATCATTCGCCCGCATACCCAAACAACTTATTCGAGATAATAGCAACATGATAATATTATTCAAGCAAGACGAGACTAATTTAAAACACGTTTACATGGAACACTGCTCTGGTGATATGAATTATCCCGAGTTTAAAGAGTTTTGTACTTTGTGTTGTAGTAAGGGGAGATTCAATTTCGTCGTAATAAGTAAGGACTGTGAACGTGACAACGGACGGTATCGACATGGTTTTGATACGTTTGTTGTTATATAAAACACTATAGTTCATTATTAACCATGGAAGGCGATAGTAGAGTGTTGAACGAATTAGTTATTGCCAAGGAAAACATTAAACGTAAATTCGAAGCATTAAAAAGAGGTGAAGCTGATATTCAATCCTATGTATCACAAACATTTAAACCAATAATCGAACCTCTGAACAAATTACATAACCTGCAATCGCCGACACCACAGACTTCCGAAGCAGGTAATGATAATGACATTTCGAATGCAATTGAAGATTTATCATCAGATAATCGAACTGGAACTTTCCGGTCATTAGAAGAAAATGAGAAAGATAAAATATATGGTCCAAGAAAAAAATCTGATGGTGTTATTAAATTAGGTCATGAAGAAGTGAAATTTAAAAACAATAAAATAATTATCAAAGATTCATCTTATCAGCTAACACCGGGGCTTGTAGAGTTATTGTTTTCTAGATATCCAATGCAATATACTGATAGTGATTTAAATACATATAAATCAATACTTATTCAAACATCAGCACATTTAACGCTGGACGGTACAAAAATTAAGCAAGGTGGTGCAAAGTATAAACAAATTATTTGTAAGCTATTTTCCTCGGGGACCGGTGTGAAATTACAAACGCATAATTTAGTATATTGGAATGATCCGAATGAGTTGGTTGATAGATTAAGACTTCTTTTAGCCTCTCAATCTGCAGGAAATACCGGAGTTTCAAACGAAATATTATCTATTTTTGAAGAACTCTATGAATCCGGTATAACAAAGAAAATACCAAATGTCTAAACGTGACATAGCAATCGAACTTCACAGACCAGCTAGGAAAAATTATATTAGACGAAGAGTAAATGTGTACGGGAAAAACGATTTATGGCAGGCAGACTAGGTCGAGATGATACCACGTTCAAAGAAAAACAATGGTTACAAATATATTCTCTGTGTGATTGATTGTTTTACGAAATTTGCCTGGGCTATATTGTTAAAAACAAAAACGGCTTGTGAAGTGACCGGTGCCATGTCCAAAATACTTATAGTTAGATCGCCTAAACTGATGCAGGTAGATAATGGAAAAGAATTTTACAATTTGAAATTTGACATGTTAATGACAAAGCATAATATAAAAAAGTATAGCACATATTCAACGACGAAAGCTTGTTTTGTTGAAAGGTTTAACCGAACTTTAAAAGCGCTCATGTACAAAGAATTTACAGCGTGCGAATAATTTAATTGGACTTCTATACTGCCAATGTTATTAGATAAATATAATAATTCTAAACACAGAACTATTGGAATGTCACCAGTGCAAGCTGATACAAATCCATCTTCAGTAGAAATAAAACAACGAAAAATCGAAAATAAAAAAATCATATTTAAAGTCGGTGATAAAGTTCGAATAAGCAAACAAAAAGGTGTCATTACAAAAGGTTATTTACCAAACTGGTCTACAGAAATCTTCACTATTTTTAAAATAAATAAAACAACCCCTGTCACTTATCAGTTACGAGATTACAATGGAAATCCTATACTAGGCTGTTTTTACTCCGAAGAAATATATAAAACAAATTATCCTAATGATTATTTAATAGAAAAAATTGTACGAAAGAAGGGGAATCAGATATATGTTAAGTGGGCAGGATTTGATAATTCTCATAATTCATGGATAAATAAGAATGAAATTAAAAAATAATTTCAGTGGCTGTTCAGAAGTGAATGAGTTTGGTACAGTGAATTATTTTTCAATATTCCATACGGCGAGTCAGGTTAACAATATGTCATCGGCTATTTTGGACATTCATTGCATTCTCGGAGTTAACAACAAGTATTTTATTAAAGAAATGTCTATAGCAGACACTGAAACATGGACCCATCAACACTTTATATTTAAACATATTTCTTTAAAACAAGACGCAAAAAGTCAAAGCGTAAACAGTTGGTTGAAACGTCTATATCATGGTTTATCGTTGGAATATGGTGATGTCGAGTATGGAGAAATACAGAAAATATTTCAATCATTAAAATTCGATAGAATTTACGTTAAAGGTTTGCAGAAACAACAGATTATCAGCGAGTTTATGCCACACGCTACCGTCTTCAACTTTGAAAACTTAGATTGTCCACAGCTTTGTCAATTGAACGGGAAAACACTACCATGTTGTATTTTTCATAAGGATTTTAATCCACAACAATGTATATTGTATAAAGTATTTGCATTAAAAAAAGTATTCTATTATTTAAATAAACAATATTAATATTTTAACATTGTTGGATTTTTTTATTTATTTACTATATAACATGGTATAATATTATTAAAAACAAAATCAAACAGATATTTACATGACAATAACAATAAATTATAGAATATATATATATATATATTATGTACACAGTAGAACAATTTTTAATATTTAGTTGTTCAAGTACCCCCATGGTAACGTTTCTATTATATCACCTTCCGAATACGTAACCATGCGTTTGTCGTATTCCATTTTGAAAGTTTTTGATGTAAATGTTGTTGCTAATTGCTTAGTTTTAGAATTTCTGGTTATTTGTTGAAATTGCAGTTCTACCTCCCTTATTTCGTCGTTCATTATTTTTTTCATACTGTCCATATTTAATTTTTGAACATTTTCATAACTAAGTGTAAATCCTTTTATTTTTGTTGTTGTCCGGTTTTCATTATCTGTGTGTGCTATACTTTTAGGACCAGTCGACACCCAGTCTGTTATATGTACACCTGGGGGGCTATTCAGAAACTCATACGAAAAAGATCCGTATACGAAAATCGTGGTTTCCACATGAGTTTTCACATGATTCCAAAATACTGTATTCTGAACACTTTTTCGTATACGGATACAATTATGTCATGTGAAAAATATTCACACGATTGATTCGAATGGGTTTCCGTATGTGAAAATTGGTTTCCGTATACGAATACATTTGTTAAACCGGTTCTAAGGTTTAGATTATGGTTTAAACATTGAACGACGACCGTAGAAAAAATATAATATTTAAAATGTTTTTAATATACACAAGGTTATAATAACTTATAGTCATAATTTATGGTTTATGTTTATTAAATTATGTAAATAACTTAATATATTTAAGTCTATATTATTTATTGCATCGATAATTAATAAAAGCTAATTACTAATTAGTAACATGACGCGCGTGGTACAAATTATAGATAATATTTTATGAACTTTTACTCATAATCAAACGCTGATTGTGTTTATGACCGTTTTTATCTACAGTCAGTTTATTTATCGTCTTGACTCTTGTTTAAGTCATCTCTAAATAATATATCTATAAAATACAAATCCCAGTTATAATTTTGTCATCAAAACGTTGAATTTCGATGAGTTAAAATTACTTTTCTGACCAATCAGCACTGCGTTAACAATCACACCATACACTGTATCTACATTCTACACCCGTCACTTGCTTTTACATTTTTACAGTTAAACGTGTTTAAGTGACTTTTTATTATTTTTGTGGTTACTTATTATTTCAAGTTTTAAATTCAACCAAAAAATGGACGATTTAGATCTATACGAATTGTTTGCTGGCGTGGAAGTACTCGAATATATTGAGGAAAATGCTAATGCTGCTCCTAGACACGAGCATTTAGCAGTAGATCCCTTTATAGGTAAGTTGAAAAGTTTTTTGCAACTTATTCAATACGAGGTGGTTGAGTCATACTTTCATAGGATAGATGTGTTTATTTTCCTAAAATATCACACAATTTGTAGTGATTAGTGATGTGTTGAATTTGTACACATTTTCAAGTTAAACATATACGTATTTCCAAGGAATTTGGCCGTCAGGTGTGTGTAAAATTACAACAATTTAGAAAAAATCCTTTTAATATACCATTACATGTATTTAAGTCGGGCTAAAAGCTACCTTGTATTTAATAAGCATAAGATCTAATATTAATTATATTACCTACTGTAAATAACAATAGCATAGTGAACATAATAATAATACGTATTCAGATTTTAATATGATCAATGGACATCCGTTCCCTTACCCCCCCACAAAAACTTTGAATTACATTCTTTCCTATTCACTATGTTATTGGTAAATATTACCTATGTCATTATTATAGAAATGCATCTATTATATTTTATTTTTATCTTCTTAGACTTGTCGGACCGTAATTTTATAAAGCGATATCGACTATCCAAAAATTTGGCCAAAAGGGTTATAACTTTGCTTACGCCTTTTATGAGTGTACCGTCTACATCTAGAGGACTAAGTATTGAACGCAAAGTAAGGATCTCTGAAACTATATAATAATTATTAAGTATAAAATATTATATCTATTTTACATTAGGTTTTTTTTAGTAGAAGTAATACTTTCTTTTTTAACTTCACTATAAAAATATTTTTGACAAAATCGAATTAGTTTTAGATTCTGAACGAAGTGATGAATGTATTGATTTTACTATGATGTGTTTTTTTTTTTTTTTTTTTTTTGTCTGACGACAACATTTCGAGCAGTAATAATGTTCCGATTTTTAACTTCAGCCCCTCTTTGAATAGGAAATTGAATCTAGTTGGTACTTTGGGAGAGTCAAAATTAACATTTTCAAATAGTTTTTAAAAAAATCGAGAAAAACAAAAAAATGACAGAAAAATGGCAACTTTACGAAAAACCACTTTTCGACAAAATCGATTTTTTGATTTTGCTGTAACTCAAAAACCAATCATTATAAATACTTGAAATTTTCACCAAATGTTTATCTCTTTACAGTTAAATTTTCAAAATATTTTGACCATTTTTAAGCTACTTATAGACAATTGAAATTTTCGACTTTTCTAAGTTTTTTTTCTTCAAATGCCGATAAAAATTTTTTGGGTGGCCAGAAAATCTTGAAAATTTAATTCAAGGTTTCTTATAAGTTGTTCTAAAAGTGATAAAAAAAAAATCCGAAATCGTCAGTCACAATTTTTTTTTATAAGTGCTTAAAGTTCGAATTTATACGAAATATGTCAAAATTTAAATTAAATTTCATAAGCTCATAATGCGAATGTTGGCCAAATACTTTTTTTATTAATAAATAGATACTATAAAGTAACTATAGTAACATATAGTAACTATACTATTTGTTTTAAAATAGAATATATTATGACAATATTTAAATATAATATATCCTAAACTGACAAATCATCTTCGTTCAGAATCGTTTTTCGTATACAATGATACCTATCATTGCATTCAAATTTAACCTACCATAGTCTGAGGTCCACTCCACCTAGGGGGTGTATACAGCAGAGCGATACCCACTTACCCGCTTTTTTTTTAGTGTAGGTAACTGAGCAACTAATGGTCGTAAATACTACACCTATAGGCATAAGAAAATAATTACAATAAGTTTTTTTTTAAATTCTTGAAATTATGGCATATTATTGAATTATATTTAATAACTTACAAGCAGTATATTATTGTTTAATTTGGGAGGAGTCTTAGATTCTTGTTAAGTGTACTATATAGTCTAATTATTAGCGTATAGTCTATGGTCTATGAATAAATTATAACAAGGTATCTACTATCTATAGTTGTTATTAAGTGTTTATGTAATAGGTAGATACATAATAAGTCGTGATTACTAATAATTTATAAACTAATATACATAATACATATTTATAAACAATAATAATACCTACAGTTTAACAAAATATAAATACGCATTATACGAATTATTTTAGGTTATTATTGCTTTACGATTTTTTGCTGCTGGAAGTTATCAGATGGATGTTGGTGAAAATCGCCATGCATCTGTATCTCAACCTTCAGTTAGTAGAATTATTGAAGAAGTGACAACTGCGTTTTCCAATCCAGCTATATTTAATAAATTTGTTCATTTTCCTAGTAATTTCAATGAGCTGGACGATGTACGTACAAGGTATAACTCAAAATTCTTAGCTTAAGTATTTAAATTATTGATTTTTCATTACAATAGATATCCATTTCTTAGATTTTTTTCCAAGTATGGCTTACAAGGAGTTGTTGGTGTTATTGATTGTACACATATTGCTATAACACCACCAAAGAAAAATGATGAGTTATATCCAGAACATATCTACGTCAATCGTAAAGGATATCATTCAATTAATACTCAACTCGTTAGTATTATTAAGATCATAATAATTAATAAGATATATATTTAATAATTTAGTTAAGTAGGATTATGTTTAATTATGTATTTTTATACGTTTTGTCTACAACCAAAATATTAATTTGTATGAACAAATTTGATTTATGCAGATATGTGATGTCAATTTACGAATTTTAAATGTGTCAGCCAGATGGCCAGGGTCCACTCATGATTCCCACATTTGGAATGAAAGTCAAGTGAAAACACTTATGACAAGCTTGCATGATAGAGGTTTTACTTCATATTTTTTGTTAGGTAAAAATTGCACAACCTAAAAAATTAATCTAATGTCAATATTGTTTGTACCTAAATATTTGTAATTTGATAATTTTCTAATATTAACTGAAGGAGACTCTGGGTATGCTTTACGACCATGGTTGTTAACACCGTTTTTAAATGTCGAAGTTAATACACCGGAATACCGGTTCAATGAAGTTTTTTGCCGCGCAAGGTCTACTATCGAACGCTGTAATGGAGTTTTAAAAATGCGTTTTCGGTAAGCTATACCATTGATTTTATAATATATAATATTATATTATAAAACCAATACTTACAGCCACACCTACACAATATATACACTCATTAATCTTATCAGAACTTGCGTTTATAATAATTATAACCAAATATTTTGTTTAATAATTTACCTATTGAAGCTGTCTTCTCAAAGATCGAACACTGCATTATTCACCGAGCAAGGCTTCAAAAATAGTGTTGGCATGTGTTGTTTTACATAATTTGTGTATTGAAGAAAACATACCATTAATTGATGACGATGTCGAGGATAATGATTTTGGAATTTACCAGGCAGTTGACAATGAAGAAATGTCACAAAGTAGGCAAAATCCGGAACTTGTGGCCGGTCTTCGTTTCCGTCAAAATATTGTAAACAGATTGTTTACAAATTAAGACAATTACTTATTCTTGAGTAATCACTAATCTCGATTCTATGTGAGTAGTATTGTTTTTACATATATACATACAACATACATCTTTATTCTTTTACAAATATATCCCCCCTCATCTTTATTTTAGTAACTAATTAATAATACAGATTATCTTGGTGGCCGAACTGTAACCATCTCATATATTATAAATTCATTCTGTTCAAGTTTCTTGCCGCCACTGTACTGTACCAACATTGGCCACCCTGGCATGTGATCTGAAGCGGCCGATACAGTTCTTCCCCTGCACTACCAATGATCCATCAACATAGCAGTATAGCCAGCAGTATAATTTATTTTGTGGTATAGCACAATCAATAATTGTTCGGTCGTTCGGTCTTCCGTATGCTGCATGCACCGTGCGTTCGTGCCGCCGTTACTCGTTACTCGTTAGGTCGGTGTATCGTTCACGTCACGTGTACATAACCTTTGTTTGTCGTCTTGTCGTGAATTTTCTCGGTCTGCTGTAGTCGTGTCGTCGGTTAAAACTGGCATTACGGTCTCCGGCTGATGCATCATACTCTCGTAATTGTGCAATCAGTTGCTCTAATGTTACATCACTTGACCGCAATGTTTGTCCTATAACACGGCAACACATCGTATCAGCTATACGTGGAAAATGTCCATTCTTGAATTGGAGGCCGCCTCGTGACTTGTATGTCTGGATAATGAGTTTTCAAGCTTGTGAGATCCTTGCCGTTCGTCTACGGATTACTGTGATACTACTGTGATACTGTTAATCCATCAATCAATGGTATGTTTTCTTCAATACACAAATAAATTAATTGTGTAACACAACACATGCAAACACTGACAACACTATTCTTGAAGCCTTGCTGGGTGATTAATGCAGTGTTCGATCTTTGAGAAGACAGCTTCAATAGGTAAATTTTTAAACAAAAATATTTGGTTATAATTATTATAAACGCAAGTTCTGATAGGATTAATGAGTGTATAATGTATATATTGTGTTGCCATTGGTTTTATAATGTTATAAAATCAATGGTGTAATTTACTGAAAATGCTTTTCGGAGAACTCCATTACAGCGTTTAATGGTAAACTTTGCACTGTAAAAACCTTGTTGAAGTGATATTCTGGTGTATTAACTTCGACATTTAAATTCGGTGTTAACAACCATGGTCTTAAAGAATACCAAAAGTCTCCTTCAGTTAATGTAAAAAAATTGTCAAATTAAAAATAGTACAAAACAACAATAATGACATTAAATCAATTTTTTAGGTTGTGCAATTTTTATCCAACAAAAACTATGAAGTAAAATCTCAATCATGCAAGCTTGTCATAAATGTTTTCACGTGACTTCCATTCCAAATCTGAGAATAATAGGTGGACTCTGGCCACCTCGCTGACTCAGTTAAAATTTATAAACGAGTTGAATATTAATTGAATGTTCTGGATATAACTCAACTCATAATTTTTCTTTGGTGGTATTATAGCAATATGTGTATAATCAATAACACCAAGAACTCTTTGTAAGCTATACTTAGAAAAAATCTAAGAAATCGATATTTATTGTAATGCAAATTCAATAATTTAAATATTGAAGTTATGAATTTTGAGTTAATCTTGTACGCACATCATCCAGCTCACTGAAATTGTTGAGAAAATGATCAAAATGATTAAATATAGCTGGATTGGAAAACACATTTGTCACTTCTTCAATAATTCTACTAACTGAAGGTTGAGCCACAAATGCATGTCAATTTTCACCAACATCCATCTGATAACTTACAGCAAAAAAATAAAAATAGTAAGCAACAACAACTTAAAATAATTTGTAAAATGCATATTTTTTACATTTTGTTAAACTGTATTATTATTTTGAATAATATGTAGATATTTATAGGTGTTAGTTTATAGATTAACAATTATTTATTATGTATATATCTATAATATTTACCCTCAATCAATACCCTTCAATATAAGAACCTTTTAGATACCATGTTATAATATATAATTGTATACTGACAAGAATAGTTGGATGTCCCAGCATATTCTATGCTCTAAGTATAATATAAAATAACTAAGAAAATTATGAAAGGAAGTAATAAAGAACATAAGTAATAAGTCTGGGATGTAGACATACCTACAAATTAAAAATTAAAACATGCGTTGTACTATTAATTTTATATAGATCATTACTAAATTAAACTTCCCCCCTTAACTTTATTTTAGTAATTACAGCCTAATTAATTGATAACCAGAAAATTATTTTTTTTTTTATTCATTTAATTACATTTATTCAGTCAGAATATTTTATAGATAATATATAGTATCAAGAAATAGAAAAAAACATTTTTATAATCATTTTAATGAAAGAAAAAAAAAGGATTTAGAATATTTCATTCGTTTTCATTTTCATTGTTTCCATTAATTAATTTCTGGAGTGCGTTGGCAATTTTTTCCTTTGCTATCACCGATCTCTCCTTAAGTTTTTCCATATTTTGGAAGTGTTTAATTTTTGCCTCATAATAATTTTTTAACATTTCATTGCGCTCATTGCTCGCCTCACCCAATACTCCTACAGCCGTTATAGTCTTTGCTAGTTTTTCTTTTTTTGTTTCACAATGTTTCTTTCCACTAAAATAATTAATATAAAACTTATAAAAGTACATTACACATTTTTAATAATTTAATTTAATTTACTATTCATAATGTTCTTCATATTAAAGAAGAGAAAACTTATTTATTTTATAGTAACATTTAAGAGATTACTCTTATTTATTAATTTTTTCTGTGTTTCTAATGTACATCATAACAATTTTTGTTCAACAGGACACATTTTGTGATGTTAGATTTAATATTGGAGTAATTACCTATTATCTAATTTAAAGGTAAGAATATTCTCTATACAATGACATATGCTTTTAATGGTATTAATATTTTAAAGTGGGTTATGAACATTTTACATAGCTATTATTTTAAAGTGAGTTACAGTTAAGGGCGGATTCAGGGGAGGGGGCATGTGCTACCTCATTGAATAAAAATAATATTAAAAAACATACATTTTTATCATATTGTTTTTTTTTTGTGGGGATCTATATCTATATTATATAATTTTTCCTATAAAGTGCCTACATACTGGATCCGCCCTTGGTTACAGCTATGTAAAAAATTACAACTTTAAAATGATAATGTCAATAAAAGCATATGACATTTTCTAAATAATATTCTCACCTTTAAATTTAATAATAGGTAAATTGACTTTAATATTATAGTTAACATCGTAAAATGTGTTCTGCTAAACAAAAATTTGTTATGATGTACGTTAGTAAGACAGAGACAACACATGCGGGTATGGTGTCCTCTTAAATGATACTATAAAATAAAAAGTTATCTCTTCTTTAATATGAAGAACATTATGTATAGTAAATTAAACTGAATTATTAAAAATGTGTAATGTACTTTTATAAGTTATGATTAATTTATATATATAATTTTTTGTTTTGTTTATTATTGTATTTTATAATATATTGAAAATACTGGTAATATTAGTATGGAACACTTGCCTTTGGTCTGGTTCTTGGTTTTTATTTTTTAAAGACCGCTTAATACCTCTATTAGCTGTTTCACTATTTAAAAGTACATCACTTTAAAAAAATAAAGAAACATTTTAATACATTTTTAGATCTAATTACACATTTAATGTAAATTATACTTTGAAGCATCCATAACACTTGAAGTGTTTTGTATCTCTAATACTTTAGTATTGGATGAATCAGTGATTAAACTAAAAATGAAAAATCAGTTAGACTTTAAATATGTTTGGAGCATGCAAAATTAACATGTACTGTATCCTACTATTAAAATGTGTAATAATATATTATATTTTAAAATAAATCTCAACACCACAATTTAAATTTAAATGAATTGTACACATTTTACTTTTACTCTGTTTCCCTATTCTAGAATTAAAGTGAAATTTTTATTTTTATGTATACCTATACATAGCTATTTATTTAAAATGTACTTTTGTGTCTTTTTTTGTAAATACATGTATTAGGTATACATGTTATGTAACTGTTGTTCTCAATTTTTAAAACCAATGTAATGAAAAAATTTAGGGACAGTACATATCATTATTATTAAGTTAAAACGTTGTTATGTTACATGTTTGTTGAATCCAATTCATCAAAGGATTCACTTTGATTTACATTTTCTAACTTTGGTACTTCGATGACCAGTGATTGATTTTGTTGTCTATAACATAGTATCTAATTAGTTAACAGTATATTAATTGAAGTTACTTTTTTTATATTAATGCCATTAAATTTAATAACTTGTTTGGTGTATCAAAATCAAAACAAACTGGATAATCCATGATAGAAGGGTCCCCAGAAATAGGCACCAAACCTATCATGCCCACCACTGCTTCATTTACACTGTCAAGTGACCCTGATGTTGATGGTCCACCTCCGGTACCTTTCATATTCTTGTTTAATAGTGCCTGTTTTTTTTTAGCATCAGCTTTTAGATCTTGCCATGTCTATAATTGTATAATAATTGTTTATAACGTGTAATTGTATATTTGTGTATTATATCATTGTACTTTTTTTTTAATTATATTTTTTTTTTGTGTTGTGAAAAGTACACTTTGTAAATAAGTATTTATGTAATTTATGTAAGTTTTATAAGTAAATATTAATGTTATAGCTAATCCTTATTGATCCTACAAATAACTTCTATATTTTGTCTTACACGTCCCTGTGATAATTTAAGAAAATTATAAATATGTATTATGAAATGTCCAGTGTGTTTTATAATTAATATTTTTATGTTTTTAATAAAATAAATAATTTATAAATATAAAAATGGCTTTATAAATTAAATTAAATATTATTTATTTACTAAATTAAACATAGGTAGGTTTTTACTGTTAAGTATATTCCTTGTGTTACTTTCTTTAATCATAGAATATTAGTAATATATGTATATTATATTATTGCATTATATTATGTACTGTACCATTAGTACTAATATTTTTAATAAATTTAATTTAAAGTTTAATATAAACTGAAAATACTTTTTAAACACCATTTTAGGTAAATTATGCAACAAAAAATAATTAAATAAGTACATATAACATGAAAAAAACTTATACTTAGGTGTAATTTATCTATTATAAACAATTAAAATATGTATATATTTATTAAATACATATAATTATAATATTATATGTATGTAGTATTCAATAAGCGTGCAAATATGAAAAATTAATACTTGGAAGTTACATTCATATTTTAAATTTAAATTAAATTCTTTTTACCCGGCGCCAGGACTTCCAATCCTTAATAGGGCCTGGAATGGAATTTAATATCCCCGTTAATTCTTCCCACTGTTGCTTGGCTATGGCTTGAGTGAAGGTCGAGGAATGTTTACCTTTAGCCAACTCTTCATGGTTTTTTAAAAAATCAACCATGGTCGATTTTTGGTCATAAGTAACAGATTTTGATTTGTTTCTTTTTTCGACCGACATTTTTTTATAAAAGAAATTACTAATTTCAATTTGGTGACGAAAAAAAGAAAACAGTAAAACAAATTTATTAAAACGCGGTAAATGCCATTAAACAATGAAAATAGTTTTCTCTTCTATGATAAAAATAACAATTTGCGATGTTGCCACTGTTCATCATGTGAAAATCATTCTCATACGGATCGCAGATTCGTATACGAATATAAATATTTTGTGAATAGTATTTTTCGTTCGTATACGGAAACGAATCGTGTGAATCGTTCGTATACGGATCTTTTTCGTATGAGTTTCTGAATAGCCCCCCTGGACCTAATTCATCCGTCCATTCACCTAGCATACACCCTGTCTTTACTTCGACATCATCGAAAATATAAAATACGCTATCTGTGTCGTAATAGACGACTTTCTCACCGAGATTGTCCAACATGGTATACAATCTTAATCTGGCATTTGATGTTGTGAACGCCGCTATGTAAATGTTGGTATTATGTTCGTTTCCGACGTATTTATTAATTTGTTTATAAGACACTTCGACTAAATCATCTGTCAAAAACACTATGTTTTCAATTTCTAGTTTACTGTCCAACAATACTCGATACCATCTGTCCGGTTTTGATATTATCTCGGTTTTTGTTTGATTAGGTCTTTGTCCAAACTTACCCCAAAACGAATTCAGGCATATTTTAGCAAGTGCTCTTAATCCAGGATTTTCTTTTATATTTTCTATATCCAAATCGATTCCCACTGCATTTTTTACTGCTAAAATATAATCATTAACTGTTGGATAGTCATTTTTCCAAGAGCTAGTTTCTAGTTTAATTTTTAAAAATCGTTTTATATATTCCTTAAACAATGTATTAGATTTTTTTTCAAAATGTTGTACTTCATAAATTTTTATGATTTTATAACCTTTTTCTAAAGCTTTTTGCACTTCGTCTGTGGTCCAAGTTCCTGTAAGTGACTTCTGATCAGCGTTGTGTGTGCACCGTCTAATTTTATCAAGATGACATTGATTACAAAGCGTGAATACTAATTTTTTAGATTTTATCGGAAGTACGGGATGATATAAATTGGTTGGTGGTAATAATTTGCATTTGATAAAACCATACCAATTTGATTCCAAATATTTTTTAATTGATGGATTAAAAATCTTTTTAGGATGGCCTACGGGGTAATTATCATAATACATTACTGTTGGGTATAAACTGCATACATCGATGTATTTAATTTTTTTATTTTTAACCATTAATTTTGTAGCATTAGTTCTTCCTCCGAAAAATGCATCTTGTGGGTTTAGTGGCTCAATCACATCATCTGGATATTGCATCATTTGTTTGTAATCGGCGTGCTTTCTCCATTTACAACTCCACATTTCTTCAACTTGGTACCCATTTTCTTTCAATTGAGTTGTCCGTCTAATTGTGTTGTTGTATAAATTGGTCATGGTGTTTTTATTAACGGGGTTTATATCATTAGGGTTGAAGCAATCCTGACAGCCATGCCAGAAACATCCATGATACTGAAAACACTTTTTTTTCCGACACATCATAACCGTCGACTTTAGCACCGCATATGACAGCTTCTCCACCGTTTAATGCATGCTTTATATTTTTATTTCCATTTAATATTTTGCTTTTCAACCACTTGATTGATTCGTCTGAAAATTTTTCTTTTTTCACATTTTGAACGACTGCTATAGTGGCATTTGACAAGTCACTCTGCCGATAAATTGCCATACAATACATGTATTTAAAAGGGTCAATGTTGCACACGTCCAAAAATTGTTTTCTGAGTTCTAAATATCCTCTTCGTAGAATGTCAACGTCCGAATTACAATATTCTTCCAACTCTTTTTTGAAATTAAATGTATAATTTTTATTTGTCATTTCGTCATGCCAATTTATAAAAGCTGTTCTTTGTTTCGTTGTCATAGAATTATAACCGTAATACAATTTGTTTGGTAAAGGTCCTATATAACTTTGATTTTCTGGAGTATTGAAAATGTGGAAAGTATCCTTTTTTCGCTTCTGTAAATCCAAACGTTTTTGGGAAGTCAGATAGTTTAGACTGTAAAAAGTTAAGGCTATCGATGAATTTTATGTTCAAGCCCCCTTCTTTTATTTCGAGCATCATAATTTTTGTCCCGTTACGAATTATTTCGTATTTGACTGTTGGCATATGTTTTAAAATATATTGTATTATAAAATTAAAATATGTATCATATGATTTTGAATTGTGCGCTATGTATGTTGTTCCTTTCATATCTTTACTTAATGCCCATTTGCAAAATTTATCATTAGCCGAGGCCGCGTCACTTGTCGAAAACACATATTTTGTACCTTCAAAATTGTGCGCAATTACCATATTTGGTATGTATGTTCCTGTGTTTTGTTGGGCTTCGTAATCGAAAAATATATAATTCGTTGTAAACGTACAGTCTTTCCGTTTTTCTGATGATTTGTTGTTACAAACGCAGGCTTCTACACAATATCCTCCTTTTCCTATTTTTCGTTGCATAAAACATTGATGTAGAGACAATTCAATGTTTTCTTGTTTACAATTATGGCATTTTCCATATCCGCAAACGCTATTGTGTGTGTGGTCATTTCTTTGTACGATTAAATTGCATCCACTGCATTTATACTCTTTATCGCAAACATTTCTATGTTTTCTTAAACATTCGACATCGACACAGTAACGGTTGCACTCTTGACAAAAAATTTTTTCTTTTCTGTAGTCTTGGATATGATATTTTTCGTTACATAGCTTACACTTTAACCCCGGTCCTTTTTTACACACGTGATTATTTTTATTATTATTATACCCCGTATCACATAATTCGCAGTAGTATACACGTTCCTTAAATGAAGGCATGGAATAAATAGTATGAAAATGATCATTTTTTTTCAATAGATAAATCTTAATTCTATTTTCATTTCCCGAGTAGTCGATTTCACAAAAATTATCCACATTCACGACTTTCACTTGAATGTTCAACAATTTTTCGACATTTTCTATATTGCGATAGGAAAACGGTCGGTTATCAAATATTTTTAATTGTTGACATAATTGCTTGGTCAAACGTGTTTGTATTTTATTTCAGCCATTCCGTATGTCTTTTATTTGGCTATCGGTTAATTTATGTCCCAATATATCAGCAGTCTTGTACGATAATCCAACTAAAATAGCACGGGGGCAACATAATTCATCTTGATTATTAATTTCTGTTACACATCTTTTGTTTTTGGTAAAAAGATTCAAGTATTCCCATGATGGTTTAGGTTTACCACCTTTAGGCATTTTAATGACTTGAAAACTGAATACCGTTTCGTTAATATTAACAGATTGATCCGATGTTAATATACTACAAATTTTATTTAAAATTTTCTGCCCTGAGAAATTGGATGTCATGTTACCTGTGGATATTGGCGAAAAAAACTTCGGATTGTCTGCGTGCATATTAACAATGTCCCCATCAGTAAAATTTGTAATTGTTTTAATATTTGTTATCATATTTTCTAATCCATCCTCCAATAGTGCGTTTAAACTTACTATATCTAAATTCCCCGGCACAGGTTTTAATGTTATACTATAGTCAATCATATAAGCATTATATTTTTTTATAAATCTATTTTTCTTATTATAAATGCTGAACAAATTTGATTCTAAAAGTGAAGTTTCAGTTGCCGGTTCTATTAGTTTCGCTTTTTTTATTTTTTATTTTGTTCCGACCGTAGTATCAACGTGTACACGCTTGAAATTAGTGAAGAATTTGGTACTCTAGATGTATACATCACGCCCCCTAATCCAAGTATACTTACTGACGAAGATTCTAGTGATGAGGAAGAAGGGGGAATATTAGATAATTTATCCGGTCCTCAACTAGCTTCAACTGCTGAGCTTGTATTTTCTAATAACTCTCGAATCGGAGAATTTATAAATGATCATAAAAAAACAAATGAAACCATAAAATTAGATAAAAAGAAAAAACGCAAGATATTGGCTGAAAAGTCAGCTCACAGATCCGAACCAGGTGCATGGGTACAAGGAGATCTTCAATGCAATAATTTTAACCCATTTCCTGTCACTGATTATTCAAAATTTTCTCTATACTCTTGTGTCGAACTTTTTGAACTAATGTTTACTACTGACATTTTTGAACATTTGGTTTCCGAGTCAAACAAATATGCCATGTTTTGCAATAACAGAGACCCTAACATCACAGTAGAAGAATTAAAATGCTTTATTTCTATTCTCATTATAAGTGGTTATAATTCACTTCCGGTAAGCGATATTATTGGGAAGACGGAAAAGATATGAAAAATGAAATGGTGAGCAATGCAATGCGTCGTGATCGATTTCTTCAAATTTCGCGGTTTATACATTGTGCGGATAATATGAATATAAATACTCAAGATAAAATGTACAAACTTAGACCTTTAATTGAAAAATTAAAAGTGAACTTTCTCAAAAATTTTCAACCTTATAAATATTTATCGTATGATGAATCTATGATTAAATATTACGGTAGACATGGTTGTAAACAATTTTTAAGGGGTAAGCCTATTCGTTTCGGGTATAAAGCATAGTGTTTAACTACAGATTTTGGATATCTTTTAAACTTTGATATATATCAAGGCAAATCTCCGAATTCAAACACAGCTTACGAAGATGAATATGGTAAAGCTGCTACTCCATTAATGATTATGCTTGATGATTTACCAGATGAAAAAAAAAATTATCATATTCTATTTATTTCGATAACTTTTTCACTGGATTTAATCTCTTAGTTGATTTACGTGAACGTGGTTACGGAGGAACAGGTACAATTCGAGATAATCGTATTCCAAAAAGTTGTCCTATTAGTAAGAATAGTATGTCTAAGGAACGAGGAGAGTATAAAAGTACAATTAGTCGAGAAGATGGGTTGATTGTCGTTCGTTGGGTGGATAATTCAGTTGTTTCAATGTCTTCTAATTGTCATGGAACTGAACCCGTATCAACAGTCAGACGATTTTCTCAACAACAAAAAAAATTCATCCAAGTTCCTCGGCCAGCAATAATTGCTAATTATAACAAACACATGGGTGGAGTCGACCGAATGGATGAAGACATAGCTAGATATCGAGTAGGGATTCGTGGAAAAAAATGGTGGTGGCCTATTTTTACTTGGCTCTTAGACGTGGCAATAAATAATGCATGGGTTTTGTCGAAAAAAAGTGGAAGTAATTTTACTAAGTTAGAGTTCAAACGCGAAATTGCCTCTACCTATTCAACTAAATATGGACAAATAGGAAAGCAGGGAGGACGTCCATCTAAATCAAAAACATCAATTTCAAATTCTAGAATTTCCGATGAATTGCGATATGACCAAATGAATCATTGGGTAAGTGAAGTACCAAACAAGAAAAGACGTCGTTGTGCTGGAGACAACTGTAAATCACATGTTCGAACTATGTGTATGAAATGTGATTTAGGACTTTGTATTCCATGTTTTAGAGTATTTCATGAAAAATAATACTTATACATTTTTTTTTTATTATATTTATAATTTTTAATTCAAAAATAATAATAAAAAAATATTTTTACTATATTTTATTCTTATATTTGTATTCATAGTACCATATAATACTGATAATATTTTTATGCAATGTCAGCGCCTAGCGTAACCAAATGGTAACGCTTTGTTTTAAAAAAAGTATAAATGATTTGAATAAAAACTTATTTTTTTTTGTAATACTATTGAGTGATAAGACTAATTAAGGACAAAAAACAACAATTAAAAAAAAAAAATTAACTCCGGCGCTGAAGGGCTAATAAAAACAAAAATATTTTTATTTTTGACACCAAATAAACAAAGTGCATCTTACTTTTACATAATTCACTATTTTCGACCTCATTCAACAATTGAACACACAATTCATCGTCACTGTCTTCAAATATATTACTATCTGAAAAACATAAAATATTTTAATACTCAATTATAAACGTATATATATTATATATAGTTCTTACTTATTTCTACAGGTATTGTTGGTACTAAAGGTGTTGCTGTTACTGCTGCTGCTGCTGTTGGTACTGTAGGCTGTTTATTAATACCTAAAATGGGATCAATACTATAATATTTTAAACTTGAACACCGAAATCGCTATAACAATTTATTGTCTATCTGTGTTAAAATAATGCACCTTCGGAGATCGAGTGTCCTATAACTAGGGCTGGGATTTTAATGCCCTAAAAAACCCCGAAAAATGTCCTAAAAAAAATGCTTTTATGACCTAAAAACTCTAAATAATGCCCTAAAAAAAACCGAAAAATGCCCTTAAAAAATTGCTTTTATGAACTAAAATTTTTTTAACCACGACAAAACTCGTACTGAACGTCGAACGATATCATCGGACGTCGATTTTACCGATTTAAGATTATTTAACAGGAAATGCGGGTAGAGGTTACTCGATAATACTCCGATAATGGCGACAAATCGATAATATAATACGAATTACGAGTACCTACTTATAATTTGTTATATACTTATATAATATAATATATCATTATATATGGTTTAAAAACCATGTTGGTGTAAAAATCTTAAAATAAAATTTCAAATTCATGCACTTGGTTTCCAAAAACTCAAAAAATGCTCCAAAAACTCTAAAATGCCCTAAAAAATTAAGAAAATGACCTAAAAACTAAAAAATGCCAAAAAATGCAAAAAAATGCAAAATAAACTTTCTTATTCTTATTCAAATGTACATAAAACAAATTTGTGACAAGATGAGCATTGCACAGTAAGTTTTGAAAAACAATGCTAAGTGCATCGAAATCCCAGCCCTACCTATAACGTTGACCTAACAACCATGAACATGTGGTTGCATATACTAAACTCCTTAAATACGATCAGAATGTCTTAACACGTATGCCGGTGTCCGTGTTATCTAATGATAACAATAAAAGTAAATATAAAACGCGGGAAACAGAAACCGATTTGTTTATTTACATGCCCGAGTCTGTGCTGTCTATGAATCTATGAATTATAAGACGATAAAAACGCTGGAAACTGAATGCAAAAATGTTCAAAATAGTAGTATATTCTACAACCAAATAATTTATAATCGTATTTTCAATAATGTAGTATTGGTAATGGTGCATGTATTAGTATTATATAATGATAAATAAATAAATATTTTTTTTTTCTCATACAAACCTAATATTGTACGACTGTGAGAAATTCCGTGCATGTAAAGCGTGATTATTACGTATGAATATTTACCATTATACATTAGGTATACCGGTATACGTTAAATTTTATTTACCCACCGTGAATACTTTTGATGTGCCGTTTGAGAGCATCATTTCTAGTAAATAAATTTCCACAAATAGTACACTTAAATGGTTCAATACTATTATGGCGCTTTAAATGCCTAGTTAAAATGTCTTTTCGCGAGAAAAAACATTGGCACTGATCGCACTTAAACATTTTGCATTATTTTAATAAACACATCAGAACGATATCACTGCGAAAACCATACTAAATCAATGATACTGTGCCATAACCTAATGTAATGAGGAGAAAAAATATGTGATCAGACTCGTATTACAAGAGAAAAAAAATGCTTATTGGTGTTTTTAATTTTTACTGGAATATAATAGGTAATAATGATAAATCTCAGTGTATTGTTAGTGTAGTTTGTTGCGTTATGTGAAATATTATTAAAACATTATTTTGTTTTTAAAAATGTCATACTCCAGCCAAGTATCTACTATAAACACACCTGACGTTTCAAATGGTTTCATTGACTTCTTATCGAATGGTCAGTTTGATGATATGGTAAGTGTAATTACATATATTATAGTTTAAAAAAAAAAAATGACACAGTTTATATAATTATAGCTATCAAGTACACCGAGACGGGTATTTTATAGTATATTATTAGAGCAAGAAGGAGAAAATAATAATGTAGCTGAGTATATACCTAACTATGGTACGTTAATTTTATTATTATTATTATTATTTTATGAATTAACTATATAAAATATTTACAATTATAGAAAACCAAAATGATATCGATTTATGGGGTGGTGCGGATACGAAAGTCAATGATGGCATATGTCTTGAAGCATTGGAAAAATTTGTCTGGGGTGAAAATTACACTGATGATGAAAAGTTATTGCTTGAAACATTAAGCCATTTAAAAAAATAACATCTATTATATATTATTTATAAAATAAAAATTCATAATAATAAAGACATGTAATTATTATTTATTAATTTATGTACATAACATGAGTATATATTTTTATTTACAACTAGTCGATTGCAAGCTGTTCAGTTGCGAATAATATTATTTGGGTTAGAATACCTCTGATTATTGAAATAACTTCATCGAGTGTAGCGCATTTATCAATATTAAAATCTGTTTTAAAGTACTCGGATATTTGATCGAGTTGATTTAAAATATTAGGTCTTACGATATTGATTTTTCTTGATACGGTTTCAAAAATGATCCACTCTAAATCTTGAATTGTCATAAGATCTCTTCTATTCAATAAAATTCTGCATCCGCTTGTTTCTTTAGACTCTACGACTAATACATGCTCCCCCCTATATACCATACTTGTAATCAAAACCGATTCACATTCCAAAAAAGTGAATTTTTTATATTTCACAGCAGGATCGAGAATGTGGGATAAAATATTACCCATGAATGAATAAATACGCTTCAAGAAGTCTGGAGAAATATTTACATACCGTGACGGTGTAATTATTCGCAGCACAATATTAAATTTATCTTTTGGGTCAAATCCAACGTTTAAAAACTTGCGGTTTTCAAAATCAATTGTAAAATTACTACAATCGATGAGTTCGGACGGCGATGTAGGTGCAACATATTTATACAAACGGTTCATTTCACTTATTGGCCCTACCATATTAATACTGTTAAATCGAGATTTACAACTTGACACTGTTAAAACCAAACTATGACTGAATATAAGCGCTTAATTATTAATTGTCATTAATATTATTTATATTATTATAAATGATGGGGGATTGAGTTCTGGAAGTTAGGTGTTTACTGGTAGTGGGGATTAGTGGTTGGGGTTATATTTAGTACGTATACATACATACTGCAAGCAGTGGCGGTGACATGAATATATGTTTAGATAATGTGCACTACGAGATAAACGGCTGAGCAGTGTACCGGTTGCGGCATCTATGGCGGGGCGGGTGGCGGTACCTTTGGTGAGTGATTGGTGGTGGTACGGGTGGCGGTGGCAATGTGGCGATGTGGCGGTGGCGGTGGCGGTGGTGGCCCCCCAGAGACCCAGTTACTACTAATGTAAAATGTATTAAATTATTTAAGTTTGATAGGTATTGGTTAATTAAAATATCTACCTTAATGTCAGATTTTCTGGTAAACTATTTGGATCAGGTATAATATTCTCTCTAATAAAGTCTATAAATTAGTGAAGACTTAGGAGTTGAACCTCTTATATTAGCAAATGAACCAATAGAAGAGCAGATTTATAAGTAATGTATTTGATGGTTTAATTTAATTTAGCTGTATACTCCTCTACAACTATCTGTGTCTGTATATTAAAACTAATAATGTAATTTTTTGTTTATGTTATAATATTCATGACCAAACATAATTTGTCATGGTTATGATTAATACGTAGAACTTGGAAAGAGCTCAAAGGTGGATGATTCAATTTAGTGGAAAACATACTTGCAGTTAATCTTTGAAAAATCTTGTTCCTGGTTTATTTAGTGATATTTATACTTAAAAATTAAATAATATATACCTATTAAACTAGGAACTTGATTTTAGCGTTGAGATACCTACCTTAGATACCTGTGATTTAAGTTTTAAATAAAAATACCTACCCAGCAAACACTAAACATTCAAAGAATATACTCTAATTGTACCAATTGTTCTATGAATGATCAGAATATCTAATTCATATTCTTTAAGGAATTTTATAAGCTTATTTAAACCATATTATTCTTTTCATATTTATTTAATATCCTTATTTAATTATTCTTTTAAAAATAATCTAGTATTCTCCCTAGAGCAATACTTTAAGAATTATTCGTTATAAACTATTAATATAATATTATTTTACAAATATTCTATGCTTATTTTCAATTAGATAAACAAATATTAATCATTGTAGTATATTCTATTTTAGTTCAAAATAATTTATTCTTATATTAATTTTTACATATTCCCATTATTTCAAACATTTTATAATAATTTATTCTTATTCATCAGACAATACATTGTGGATTGCAAACGGACAATTATTATTATTTCAACTATTATACCGATGTACCTGTTAACGCGATAAGACTTTTGAAAACTGATTTGAATTTCTTCATATGTCTACTTGAGATCGATCAGGCTCAGGCCACTTTTTAAAATGTTGTTCCTAAACTCCTATACATTTTGTTTAAATATTTGAAATTTACAAAATGTTAAATTTTGATTATTACCTAACCTAACTTAATACTAGTGATGGGTCGAACCCTGTTTTTTTAAATCGAACCGAACTTGAACCGAACTTTAAATTATTTTTTCGAACCCGAACCGAACCAAACCTTCATATTTTTTACCAAACCGAACCGAACCGAACCTAGAATCATTTTAAGTCGAACTCGAACTCGAACTTAATACTTTTTATCATTATTATTATAAATGGTACATAAAGTGCCTGTTACAGCTTATAACTTTCTATCGCTATTCGCTATAATAGTCTAATTATCTATAAATAATGATTATCAATTTTTATTTTTTTTTAATAACTTTTGAAGAATTATACAAATATTTGGTCTTAGAACTATCGTGGCCAGTAAGTGTGGTTTGAAAAATATTTTCAAGTTCGATTTTTGAACAGTAAAAGATGTTTGATAGTTCGGTTCGGTTCGAGATTCGAACAGTTCGACCCATCACTACTTAATACAGATAAAACCTTTGTGATTTAGATCTAATGTTAAGATTGAAGTACTAAAATTTAAAAAACGTATTAGAAATATAGAAACAAAGTACATTTTTATTGACATTTTTGTGAATGGTTTAAGTTTAAATTTTTACGAAATTGGAAAATAACGAGTTTTAGCTGTAATTGAATATATATTATTCGTAATAGGGTCCGTATATGTACCGTATAGGGACATTTTTGACGTTACGTATTATGCTATTATTTACCATACATAATAGATTAGTTTAAATTGTATTATGAATAACAATTATTGTAGCTAGGTAGGTAAATGTACAACGTCTTCGATTTAAACAGAAAAAAAAGGAAGATAAATGTAATAAAATAAAATATCCTAGGCTAGTACGCTGACATCGACTATATTACTAAGTTACTTTTAGCTTTTAGGGACTGTGTACAATATTTGTTATTAGTTATTACTGTCTATATGTTTTTACACAGTGTACACTATATTATATTATATATTTTAAAAATTATCATTTAATTCTCGAGGATAAATCGAGAAACGTCAACCGTGATTGCGGTAAAACCGTCCCTATTGAATAGCGGTGATCCGGCACCCGACACTACAATTTGTATTTAGGAATTACCACTTATATATTATTATTATCATCGGCTATCGCTATTACACAATGACGTCGAGTCCCGCTGCCTATTACGGATGTTTATATTTTATAAATAAACAAAATTTCAAATATTTTTCGATATCGATAACGCATTATAATATTATTAGCGGCTGGCGCGTGGAGTCGAGACAGTATAACAAATTTAACAAATAACAATATACCATTACCGATTACCATTCTACCATACTACACCGTTGCATGCTGGTGCGAACGCCGAGCACTATTATATTGTCAATTCATTTAGCAGCTATATAGGTAAGTTTTTTATAATAATTAATTATATTATATTATAATATTTTATGAACACATAACCTTGCCTTAGGTACTTTTATTAGGTATAACTAACACTAATTACCTACTAAAAAAAAAAATGAATAGCAAACATCAAAAGTTACTCTCAAAATCACAACTAAATAGAAAAATTAAAAATCAATTTAATAATTTTTTAACTTTATGCAATAATACTACTAATAGTTGTAGGGAAAACGACAATTTATCATTAGATGAACAATCATGTGTTCAACCAACAGTAAATAATTTTTTGTCAGAACCTTCATTGAAATCCACTTACATAAACACCCAAGAAGTTATCAACAGACCCGTCAGACCCATAGAATTGATTGATTTAAATAAAAATGAATCACATTGTATTTCTTCTTCTATTTCTTCTAATGAACCAAACTTAATTAAAGAAATTCAGACTTGGTCAATAAATCATAATATTACTCACTCTGCTTTAAAAGACTTGCTTCTCATTCTTAAAAATCAACCAGAATTAAAAAATATTAGCATTCCTAAAGACCCTAGGACTTTTTTAAACACTCCAAGACATATTGATGTAAAATATATAAATGATAATGGAACATATTTTCATTTTGGCATTGAAAAAGGATTAAATAATTTATTTAAAAACATTGAAAATAAAAATATTCCCGATATTATTGAAGTTGCTATTAATATAGATGGCCTCCCTATAAGCAAATCATCATCAAGTCAATTATATCCTATAATTTGCATTATTCTAAATGTAAAAATAATTCCATACATTTTTACATTAGGAATTTTCCATGGTTATGATAAACCATCAGATTTTAATATTTTTTTAGAAGATTTTGTTAATGAAGTAATAGCTCTAACTAATAATGGCTTACTTTTAAATGGTGAAAAAAAAACCTTTTTAATTAAAATGTACCTATTTGATGCTGTGGCCAAAGCAAGTGTCTTAAGAATAAAAGGCCATAGTGGTTATTTCTCATGTACCAAATGTGTACAAGAAGGGGAATATATAAATGATCGTGTATGTTTTCCTGAAATTGATTATAATATTAAAAGAACTGATGCTGACTTCATACATAAAAAAGATCCATCTCATCATATTGGTTTAACAATTTTAGAAAAAATACCAAATATTGGTTTAATCACACAAGTACCTCTTGACTATATGCACCTCATATGTCTAGGTGTTGTAAAAAAGTTACTTGTAACAACATGGGTATTTGGTCGTCCACCTCATAAATTTTCATCTAAGCAAGTATGTGAAATTTCAGATTCAATGCTAAAACTTATAAAATATATTCCTTTAGAATTAGCTAGAAAGCCGAGGTCTTTAAAAGAGTCAAAGCGTTTTAAAGCAACAGAGTTTCGACAATTCTTATTATATACTGGGCCTTTAGTACTTAAAGGTGTATTACAAGAGTCTAAATACACACATTTTTTATCTTTACATGTTGCTATTAGTATCCTTTTATCTGATCAACATTTAAAATTTCATATTGATTATGCTGAAAATTTGCTTAAACATTTTGTTCTATACACTAAAAAAATGTATGGGGTTCATTTTTTATCACATAATTTTCATAATTTACTTCACCTTACTGATGATGTAAGAAAATTTGGGAATTTAAATTTATTTAGTAATTTCGCAGCTGAAAACTACTTACAAAAATTAAAAAGAGTTATAAGAAAATCAAATAATATTTTACCACAAATTGTGAATAGACTAAGTGAAGAAGCACTTATTCAATCTAGTGAACTTTTTTATGAAAGTGACAGTGTTATTATGAAAAGTGAGCATACAGGTGTATTGATTGATGGTACTACTGATCCTCAGTATAAAGAAGCACATTTTTCAAATTTTAAACTAAAAATTAACTTAGCTAATTCGTGTTGTGTTTTAAAAAATAAATTTATTGTAGAGATATCGAATTTTGCATTTTGTCCTTCGTTAAATAAAATTGTAATAATTGGAAAAAAATACAATTTAGTAGCAGATTTTTATACAGAACCTTGTTTGTCTTCTATATTTGGTATACATATAGTGTCTGAACTATCACATGATTTATTTTGTTGGCCATTATCTGAGGTTTATCAAAAATTAATTCGCTTACCATATAAGTCAGGTTTTGTTGTTTATCCTTTACTTCATACATAGATTTTTTTAAATGCATAAATTCAATTTTATTTGTTTGTAAATTTTTTTTAATACTATATATAGTTTAGTATAAGACAAATAATTATATTTAAATAATAATAAACTATAAATAATAGCTTAAGCACAATTAATTAATTTTTTATTCTAGTATAGGTACTTTTAAAAATGTCCTCATTAGAAAATTGGACAGTTGTAAAATTTACAGAAGAAGAAACTGTTGAAGTCATTCCAACCAAATGGTTGATTAATAATGATATGTGTTTGTGGCCAGCTAATTCTTATAGTAAAGCAAAATTAACTTCAGCTATAAGATTTCAGTTTAATCCAGAAAAAGACTGGAAAAAATGCAGAGTAAAATGTCTGTGTAAAACACCCATAAATGATTTTAAACTTGCTTCAAAAATTGCAAACCAAGCAACAATAACTTCCGATCTTGAAACAATAGTAACCAAAGAAACTTCAAGAGTATTACCTAAAAAAAGATCAGCACCATCAAAAAAAAAGGACATTTTATTATCTAGCGAAGATGATGATTATGATGATGAGTTATGTGCACCAAAATATAAATATCCGACACCCAACATATTTAATGGTAATTACAAAATTTAAATTATGTTAATTTTATATTTTAATTATTTAATTTTATATTTATATAATAAAGTGGATAATGATGATGATGATAATGGTGGATCTAGAAATATAACTATTGACAATTTAGAACAACATTTGGCTATCATAAATGAGGACAATTTACTTGTTACTGAGAAAGTGAGAAAGACATTGTAACTGTTGATGACATAATAAGATCTTGTGAAAATGATAGCAGTATGACAGGTAATAAATTAATAATTATATAAATACCTACTTTATTAATTATTTTAATATATATATATAAATATATTTTAATATATATGTTATACCTTTAATTTCTTTAACATTTTTAGAAGTACCTACCTAGTTTGTAGTAATTGTTAGTCGGTTGAATCTATATATTGTATATAATATAATGTGTAGGCATGTTATATTTTTATATTCATGTATACCTAATTAAGTATTAATTTCAGAACAATTAAAATCATATAATCCTAATCATAGTTTGGTAGCTAATATTAGTGATGGTGTGCATAATAATACTGCAGTTAATAAGACACAGTTATTGAGCAACAGACATGATGGATCAATGTCCAACTCTGAAAATGATGAAGCACAAGCAGGTATTTATGATTAGGAAATTAATCTACATTTTACATAATATAACAGTCAGCTACTAATTATATATTTGTTTTATTTATTTATTTTGTTATTGTTTACAGTATTTCAAAGACATATGTCTCGAATTTTGGTTTCGATGGAACTGCGACTTGAAGAACACACAAAAATATTGTCAAATATAATGTTGACTCTAAGTCAAATTAATGATTCAACTAAAAACACAGTTTCATTATCTCCATCATCAAACTTGTCTTCTGATAAGTTAGCAGCAGAAATTTATTCCAAATTACCATTGAAAAATAATGAAGAAATGGCTGACATAATAACATCTCAAATCATTAAAGATGAAGATACATTGTTGACACTTGTAAGCTCCCTTCGTTTAATCATTATTTTTAAAGATAATTGACATTATGTAATATATAATATATACAAACATGTTTCATTTCATTATCAATGTATTTTCAGGCTAAAATGCTAACACTGATTGGTGGCTCTGATGTGAAACAATTAATAAGGAGAATTTTAAAAAAACTTATTAGTGATGAGCTTGCAATTGAATATAACTATACCGGACACAAAAATACAAAAAAAGCATTTAATAAAACTATTTTGTCGACTTTACTAACTAGTAAGTATTTTCTACATTATAATATATATTATGTAGAATTAATACATTTTATATATATTATAATATTAAGTATAGGTAATTTAACATAATTATGGTTAATTGACCAACTCTTTTTTAATTATACCATTTAACACTTTAAAATAAATATATGATATCAAAGAAACATAAATTATTGATTCAGTTCATAATGATTAATTATATAATAATTTAATTATGTCTTATTTTATATACTTTATTCTGATAGTCATTAACTACAAAATAATAAGCAATAGTTCATTATTTTAATGAATTTTGTTAAGAATTAAATTTCAAATGTTATCCAAAAAAAGTTAAGACTTACAAATTTTGATAGTTTCTTTTAATTAATATAATAAGTATACTGCAACCTATGAGGAATCTTGTAGTATTAATTTTAAAGATCTCTTGATAATCCTAACTTTTTTAGGAAAACATTTAAATTGTTTACAAATATCAAAAACAATTAGTAATTAGTACTTAAAAATAAGAACCTTATTATGTATATATATATATTTTTTTTAGATGCTGTACAAATGGTTTACAGTAATACCACTGTAAAAGAAATTGAGTTGACCACAAGCATTTGGCTGACAAAAGCTGCAGAAAGATTAAAAAACAAAAAAAATTAAAATTTTAAAAGTGTGTTTTGTTAATATGTATTAAGCTTTGAAAAGCATCCAATTGTTTTAATATTTTTAATTTTAATTGAATAAAAGGATTATTCTAATTATAACTCAATTTTTTTATTTAAATTACACTTAAAAAAACTTAATTTGTTGTAATTTATAGTATTATGATACTTGGTCACATGAGAAAATATAAGTATAGATGTATACTGTATAGTGGAATTGTGATAGCGTAGAATAATTTATTATATTAGTATGTATAAATTAATTAAAATATTTATAGTGATATAGCTGTATTATAGTACAACCTAAATAGAAATGCATTTAATAGGTGATTTTTTTTCCCAACTATTTAGTTATATATATATATATATATTATATTATCATGTGGGGAAACACTAAGTGGATAGATATTTTTCATTAAGAGTATGTACAAATTTTTAAAAAGTGGTCATATAAATATTCATCAATCTTAATAAACATTTGTATATATATAAATATTAAATTTAAAAATAATTAAGTATATCACAATTTAAGAATATGCAAATCGTAAAACAATATATTCTATTAATATATAAAACAACACAATAAGTTTATTCTTATAATGTTTATAAAGAATATCTAAAAAGTATTCTTTGATTATGTTTAATGAATAATAGAATATTGATATCATAAACTAAGTATATCCCTAAATATGACATTCTTATTTAATAAGTATTATCCATATCATATCTAAAATCGACGCATATGCTATCACAATCAACGAATATTCACAGCATAAAAATAATTATTCTAATAATAATCGTTCTTCAAAAAATATTATTATATAAATATGCTATATTTATCATTTGGTTTGTTGGGTATATTTTTTAATATTATGTAAAATTATGTTTGCATGTTAATTAGTATTAATACATGATTTTTTTTTTATACAAAAAAAAATATAAATGTGTAGATTATTTAGTTTATTAACATTTTCCTGTGCTAATTGTTGTAATAGAAACACTTTATGTATAAAATGTTGTTAAAATAATAAAAAGTTATTTAAGAAACTTTTGAATTGTTTTGTGTTCTAGTTTATATCAATTCATATTAATTTCATCATATAAATAATATATATAAATTTATTATGAAATTTAGATTGACAAATGAAATACAATTGTTAAAAGATGAAAATGAAAGACTTATCAATAATAACTTAAGTTTAAAACAACTAGCTAAATCACAGAAGGATTTATTACTTGAAGAAGAACATAGATTTGAAGTTCGTTTTAAAAAATTATTATCAGACATATTTACTCCTACACAAATTAATCTTATACTACACCCCTTAAAAAAAGTGTATAAATGGCAACCTAATGATATAGCATCAGCTATTTCGTTAAGAAGTATTAGTCCTAGGGCATATACATTTCTACGTGAAACAAAAAAGTTTCCTTTACCAGGTTACAAATCATTTACTTTTACCTTAAGCAGTTAGATAGAATAAT
>CM037036.1:18755171-18776574 GCA_020882235.1 Schizaphis graminum
CAATTGTTACTGCGCAGGGTTGCTACTCTTTTTGTACTTGCAAATTCCCTGACTTTTCCAGTTTTCCAGAAAGAAAATCAAATTTTTCCATACTCAACATTTTGTATAAATAATCATCAATTTTTGAGATACAAATGAAATTTAAATAGAAATTAATACTCAATTCTTAATTTAACAACTTGTTGTTTCCATGTTTATGTGATATTGGCCAAATTTAATAATAACACTGTATTACATTGCTTTGAATATTTGCAACTTGCAAATAGGTAAATGTTTATTTACATTTCAATTCATCAGTTCTATGATGTTATTCGATGAGTAAAGACGTGTGCGTGTTCATTAATAATTGTTTTTACTAACGTGTTATAATATGACGTTGTGTCCTAAGTGTCAAATATCTATCGCTTGTAAAGAAGACTGTGTACAATGTGCTACATGTAATACGGTAACACATATGAAATGCTCAAAAATGGATAAAGATAGTCTTGAATATCTTAAAAGTATTGGCCAAAAATACAATTGTGATGAGTGTGTCAGCCAATCAAAAAATGGACGACATGATGATACCCCGATCAAAGTCAATACCAAAACAAAAGAAAAAATGCTACCTTCAACATTGGAAACCCAACTAGCACGGCATATTCATTGGACATTCCTTCAATCTTCGATTTAAGTATTCTATTAATAATACTAATCAATATTCTAAACATATTCTTTAGTTAATTTTATCAGGTGATTTCAACAGAGGATATTCTATTCGTAATATTGTCATATTCTAAAAAAATCATCTATTTTAAAATACTCTATGGATATTATAATACAAATGATAAAGGAATATTCATTTTATCCTAATACATTCGTATTTTTTTTTTCATATTCTTTTATGTACAATCAATGAATAATATGGATTTAATATTTATAGATTATCCACTATAGCTTTGTTTGTAGATAATAGAAGAATATTCTTTTATTAATTATGTCAACGCCGTTATTGTTTATATATATATATATAATAATTATAATATTATTTAATTAATTAACTAAATATATATTAACATATAGACATATAGTATTATAGTGTATAGCTATTTTAATAATTTTACTATAAATAAATAATATTATTGTAGACGGTCTATATTAATTGCTAAGTTTTCTTGAATAATTTAAACTGAATGAATTGATTTATTGTTATAACTTATAACATAATTTGTGTTGTAAAAACACTCGAGCTAAATCTCAGGATTTTCAGTTTATTCACTGAATAATTGGTTTATTGTTTGGATCATATAATAGATACTTAGGTAAATACTTTAACATTTACTTTACAGGTTATAATTGAGGGGTTCTTTTCCAAAACGCACTAATTCCATTTTTAACAAAATCGACTTTTATATTGATTCTTATGGTAAAAATAGCAACGAATCCAATGGTATCATTATTTTTATCCAAACCGGACTATTTGTATACGAAAAATGTGTCGGGAAATCCCCATTTTATTCATAACGATCTATTTCCATAAATTATTTTTGTCAAAACGTACTATTGCAATCAGTTTCAAAACGGACTATTTCCTGTGTTAATGGTTTACGATGTCTTTTTCGATTATTTCAAAAGGTACTTATGCCCATGTAAATTAGTATAGGCGATAATATAACATTTTTCCAAAACGCACCATTTTATATAATTTAATGATATAATAAAACATTTTAAGAAAAGTTTTTACTTTATCAATTTCTAAAATATTCTTATCAACCAAGTGGTGGGACAAATTGTTTTCTATTTTAGGTGAAGTGTTGTCGTATCTCAAAGTAGTTTTCGTATGCCTATCTGATAAACATCGTTAGATATAGATACGTTTGCATCACGTGAGCGGTCACATAATAACTATTTTTGTATTTTCCTATAATATATTACTCTAATAAAGTTGGTAATCGTTTATTAAATTTTAATATAACCAACAAAGATTGATTACTATAACTGTATTGTGAATATTAATAATATTGTAATGTGTTTACTGTTTGTGTTTGAGATATTTTTTGAACATTAAAAAATAAAAATAGTGTTATTAAATAGTAAATACTTACAAGTTATATTTTTTGAAATATCTACGAGCGTCGAGCCAATATGACGTCTAAAAGAAGCCAGCGAATGGTTACTTTTGCAACCGCCAAGGTAAGAAATACTATTCAAATAAGTTTTGTTACGTACTTAACTATCTATTTAAACACTTAAAACTAAAATTTGTTTTGTATTATATTGGAGTACAATATCATAGATAATATTATATGAACCTCAGATGTTTTTCTTCAAAATTAAATATCATAATATAACTACATTCTGTATTATTTTACAAAATAATATTTTATTACAACATTACTTTATACATTTATTACATCTTCTTCTTTTTTTGTTTTAGAATACATCTTCCTTAGTAAAAAATAAATCATTTTTTCCACGACAGTTATTCAGTGAAGAATATAAAGAGAGCGAAAATCGTACTCAGCTAAATTCTACTGCAGAGGTAATAATAATGTGTTAATATTATTATATATTATTCATTTGATCACACTTAGGGTATTAAATAGTATCATTAAAATTAGTTTTTATTAAAATATAACATTAATATTAATACTCAGATGATTATCCAGAGTATAGAAATTAATAAAAATGGTGGTAAGTTTTTTTTTTAATTATAATGTATAATGTAAAAATCAAAAATATAATTTGATTTTAATAAACTAAAAGTCTTTTTGTATTATGTTAAGAATCATATAAATAGATCTATAATGTATAAGAAATGCAACTAATACTTACTGAATAATAAATCAAGTGATAGGTACAGCTGTAAATATAAAATGTCCTGCTAAATACTTCAATATAAACCTTACTTTATAATACTCACGAATAAATTGTTTACATTAATAATTTATATTATTTTAGATTTTTATTTTAATATAACTTAATACATACTTTTAAATGGCATTTTATTTTTTAGGTATTACTATGTTATTATAATACTATTAAAATATTCTATAATAATTATTTACCATATGAAAATATTTTTCAGTGGGTATCTGAACATTCTAATTATTGTCAATTCCCTTTACTTAATGAAGCACAAACAAGTAACAATAATTATTATGTAAGTTTAAATGGAAAACAATTTATTATTTTATTATTATCCAGTCATATAGCATATCTTATATTTTTTAGGATGATGTACTTGACATTGAAAATATGGATTTTGTTTGTCTAAACTATAACAATCAAGAAGAAAAAAACGATGAGCAGTCTTTTACATCACCAGTTGTATTCATTGAAATTCCAGACCTTACAGCTACTTCAACAGCAAATACTTCCATTGAAATACCAAATAACACATTATTAAATAATGACTTAGATGTACCATCAAATAATATTATACCTGAGCAAATAAGTTTGAATAATTTAACTAATGTACCAATGTTAATCCCTGATCCAGAATATATTGATGAAATTACTTGTGTTGCTGGAGGAAGGAAAAAAAAGATAATACACCAGAAACAGTTAAAAAAGATTGCCAAAAACCACATAGAAAACAACTGGCAACTAAATAATTGCAGTCATATCGAAAGTCCTGAAATAGTAAGTGTATGCAAAGTATCTAAATTAACACATGATGATATTAACATTTTTAAAAATAAACTATCTGATATTTCTGAAAAAGTCAAACAAGACAGATTTTTATTAGATATGATGTCAGTATCAAAAGTAAAAAGAACTGATCGACGCATAACCAATCGCAAAGAAAGAATTTTGATTAATTATTTTATACCAACTAAAGAAGGTGATAAGTACCGTGTTTGCTTAAATGCTTTTTCTTCTATCACATCAATAAAAAGAAAACGTTTAAATATTATTGCTAGAAATTTTAAAACAACTCAGTTAAGTCCTACTGAAAAAAGAGGAGGATCACGTGTATCTGCAAAAAGTGAAGAAATAACCAAGTCTATAATTGACCACATACTTGCATTTAAAGTAAAAAAATCCCATCATACAAGAAAAGATAGTAATAGAAGTTATCTACAACCTGGTTTATCAGTAAATATTATGTACAAAGTATGGAAATGTGATAGAATAAAAAACAATAAACCTGTAGCTTCATTTAGCAAATACTATAATATATTTGTATCCAAATTCAACTTAGCATTTGGCCATCCTCGACAAGATGTTTGTTCATATTGTACTGACATGAAAACCAAAATAGAAAAAGAACTCGAACAAGAAAAGAGAGAAGAAATTAAAACTGATTTACAAATTCACAAAAAAAAATCAAAATTGTTTTTTATGAAGATGGCTGAAAAAAAGGAAAAAGTAGTTTCAGTCTCTTTCGACATGATGCAGACTCAGCCTTTACCCAAACTCAGTGTAACTGATGTTTTTTACTGCCGACAAGTATGGCTTTATAATATAACATTTGTAATAAATTCAGAAGGTGTGGAAAATAGAAATACTTGTCATACATATACATGGCTGGAAACTGAAAGCGGTAGGGGTCCTAATGAAATATGTTCGGCACTAATTTCTTTTTTAAGCTATTTGGAAGACAAAATAAAGCAAACCATGTCCCCAGATCAGTATCCTGAAACTTTAAATTTGTTCTCAGATTCTTGTTCTGCCCAGAACAAAAATAAGTATATGATAACTACACTATTATACTACATAAAATATAAATCTTCTGTATTTAATACAATTTATCACATATTTCCCGTTCGAGGGCATAGTTACATGCCTCCTGATAGGATATTTGGACGAATAGAACAAAGGCTTAGAAAAAAAGAAAATATTGTATCACCTAGTCAGTATTATGATGTTTTTAAAGAAGAAACTTCAGTTCATGTCTATGGCAAAGACTTTTTGATGTATAATTTTAAAAATGCAACAACAAAACAGACAAAATCAGTTTTAGGTTTTAAAACTACAGAACAAAAAGTATTTTCTTATGTGAAAGGGTTACACACAGTTGGTATAACACCATCTTATACTGATACACCTGTTCGAGTAGACATTTTAAAAAGGAACTCTAATCTTAAATCATTTGAGGACGATTTAGAAGTTTTACCTAAAATAAGTCATGTAAAACCAGCTAAAAAGAAAGATGTAGCTAGTTTATTAAAATATTTTTGTATACCTGAAGATGCAAAGCAATTTTATGATGATGTGATGCAAGAAACCACTAATATTGTTCTTGATGATGAAAACCCCGAAGGTGCAGCTTATTATGATGAAGATGAGTCTTAAATCTTAACATATTTTTATTAAGTATTTATTAATCTAATATTATATGTATATATACAGTATATAATTTTTTTTTATTAGAGAAGTGATGTCATTTTATTTTTAATTATACTTAAGTTATAATGTATCAATAATTTATATTTTATTTTTCAAAATGGTCTATATCTGGAAAAAGTATGTTTTGATTAAAAGTTTACAGTTTTCTGCAAAATTTCCTATTTCCTACTATCTTTTTCTCATAAGGTACCATTTCCTAAAATAGTCCCTTTTGAACAAAATCCAAAAGTAAAATGAGGAAAAAATTCATGAAAAATTAATAAAACTTAAATTTTTATTGTGTAAATCAGTTTAATTGCACTTTTTCTATAGATTTAGTGTAATTCAGTTATTGTATAACTTCTATATATCTTGTAACAAAAAAATGTGTTTCCTGAACAATTTTATTTTCGGCAATAGTGCGTTTTGGAAAAGAACCCCTCAATTAATAATATAATTATACCTATTATAGACTAGAAGAGCTTCATCACGGGGAGGTGAAAGTGTTATATCCCCTCCCCATGAACTTTTTTATAGTCTATTAGACTATAGTATTAGTATTATTGTAATGAATACGTATCATAAAATTATTTTTTTTATGATTAATATTTATATCGTGAAAATGTAGAAAACATTATTTACCAACATGGGTAATATTGAAAAATGAGTTACTATAGTATAATTATTTTTTTGTATAACTGGGTTTTTGACGATCGTTCTGGAAAGAACGATACGAACCGATCGTCGACAGCAATTGAATTATTATAATAAAATAATAAATATGTCTATGCTATATTATGTATGAGCGCGGGCCGCGGGGCGACCCGACGGCGGTTTATGATTGTTCTATTTTTGTTTATTGTCGTACAAAATATTACCATGTATCAGTTATTTACAGTTTACACTGTATAGTCAATAACCATTAACTACCGCGCGCCGTCTAATATACGATATCTTTTATCGTGGTGTTATATCTATGATTTTAATATAATGTAATAGATTTTAAAACGGTCGGTTTTACCCAAAACATTCAACGCACATGGTGAAAGGAGACAGAAGAGTCCAAGAACGATACGGATACGGCACACTCATCACACACACACACACACACACCACTGTAGAAATGCAGACATAATATTATACGGTGCCGTACTGGTACTGCCGTCGTCTGTCACTCCGATAAGTTCGATCGATCGACGATCGTTATTCCGTATTCGTCACTTCGTCAGTTCGATTAGTCCGATTGTCTACACTTTTATATTATTTAATCTACTCTGTGCATGTATAGTCTCGATTTCTCGATACTATATTGATTGAATATTTATTATTATTTTGCTAATTAGTTTGGCGGCCAAACTTTGGCCATTCGTCGTTTAAGGTATGTATAAGTAAAAATATGATTGTTGTTTTATAATAAATTGTAAATAATTATATATTGTAATTTTCCATTTAGTAAGTGTAACAATATGTAATATAATCTAACCTAACTAGGTAACAACTAATACATACCTACGTATACCTGTAGTTTATATCATGACTGTAGGTAGGTATGTACATAATATGTAGGTACCTATATTATATAATATTATAAATAAACTAAATAATGTTAAACATTAATATATTCATATACATCAATACATCATATACCTACATAATCCAAATATTAAATAAGTAATTGTCATTAATCTAGATATTCTGATTTTTTTTTTGTGTAAATCTATGGCTAATGTATCGATGGTAATTAGGCAGCTAAATAATTTCCCCGTTAGTAAGAACTAAGAAGCTAATAATAAGCTATAGTTAAATTATATAGTTGTTCCCTTGTTGATAGGTATTATTTATTTCTAGTTATATTATAATAATGGATAATTCAAGAATAAATGGCTTAAAAAAAAAAATTAGTTTATCGAAATCTCAATTCAATAAAAAAATAAAACAACAACTTGATTCTTTAGATCATTTAAGAAAACATAATAATACAACATCTGTTGCTCTACCAGTTATGTGCAATATTAGTTCAACTGCACAGACTCAATTTAATTTTGAAAATACATTATCTAATGATCCCTCGAATGATACACTTACTAAGGAAAATGATGTTATTCCATTTAGTATTTCATCTCAAATTTCTTCTGAAAATAGTAATTTTACTAGTCAAACATTGTTTCCATTCGGTGAATCTAGTTCTACTACTTTATTAAACAGTTTTAACTCAAATAACCATATCACTGATTGTGAAAAAACATCAATAACTGATCAATTAAAAGAGTGGGCTGTTAGGAATAGAATAACTCATACAGCCTTAAGTGAATTATTAACAATTCAAAGGCAAATACCCGAATTTGAAAATCTTCCAAAAGATCCTAGATCATTTTTACAAACCCCAAGACAAACAGTTTTGCGCGACGTTCATCCGGGAAAATATTATCATTTTGGATTAGAGAGTGGTATCAGTAATATGCTGAAAAATATAAATTATTCTGATATTCCTGATATTATAACTGTTTCTATTAATATTGATGGGCTTCCACTCAGCAAGTCTTCTTCTAGTCAAGTTTACCCAATACTATGTTTAATAAATAATATTAATGTATTAATTTTGAATATTTTTTGTGTGGGTATTTATCACGGTAATGAAAAGCCATCAGACTTCAATGTACTTTTGACAGAATTTGTAGATGAAGCCATTACATTAACATTAAACGGTATAAGTATTGCTGGTAATCATTATAATTTTAAAATTAGTATGTTCTTATTTGATGCTGTTGCTAAGGCAAGCGTTTTGTTTATAAAAGGCCATAGTGGATATTCATCTTGTTCTAAATGTAGACAAGAGGGAGAATACATACATTCTGTTTGTTTTCCTGAAATTGAATTCATCAAAAGAACTGATAATGATTTTATAAACCAAATTGATGCAGATCATCATACTGGTCGTACAATTTTAGAAAAGATTCCGAATATAGGTCTTGTAACAGAAGTTCCGCTTGATTATATGCATTTAATTTGTCTAGGAGTTGTAAAAAAGTTGCTAATTTCTACTTGGTGTTTTGGACCACCACCACACAAATTACCTGCTAGGATTGTTAATGTCATATCAGATTTATTAATAAATATGGCTCAGTATATTCCCTGCGAATTTGTTAGGAAACCTAGAGCTCTAAGGGAAGCTAAACGTTTTAAAGCCACTGAACTAAGGCAATTTATTTTATATACTGGTGTTATTGTTTTAAAAAATAATTTGGAGAAAAAGAAATATCATCATTTTTTAACTTTACATTTTTCAATTAGTATTTTATTATCAGACCAACACATGCAGACTATGACAGATTATGCTGAAGAGCTATTAAAACATTTTGTTATTTGCACAAAATTAATTTATGGTCCACAATTTATGTCTCACAATTTCCATAATCTATTACATTTAACTGATGATGCGAGAAAATTTGGTAATCTTAATAATTTTAGTAACTTCTCATCAGAAAATTATCTACAAAAAATTAAGAAATTGTTGAGAAAACATAATGATATTTTACCACAAATTGTGCGTAGATTGTCTGAAATAAATAATACTTGTCAAGTATTACCAATTCACAAAATAAATTCCGGTTTTAAGTTAGAAAAAGAACATAGCAGTGGTATTTTAATCAATGACACGTGTGACCCACAGTATAAAGAAGCTGTATTTTCTAATTTTAAACTTAGTAAAAAAGTTCAAGATTCGTGTTGCAAATTAAAATGTTCTACTATTATAGAAATTTCCAATTTTGCATTCAGTAAAACACTTAATCAGCCTATTGTAATTGGTAAAAAGTATAATAAAACTGCAGATTTTTATACCAAACCTTCCCCATCATCACTAATTGGAATTGAATTAGTTGATAATTTAAATGAACATTTTTCATATTGGCCTATAGCTCTCATACATCAAAAATTAATTCGTTTACCATTTAATGATAGTTTTGTAGTATTCCCACTACTTCATACTTATGAACACTAAATAAAACAAACTTCTGTATTATTATTTATTGTATATATTAAATATTTATAATCTAAATATTAACTTTCTCTATCATTATATAAAAAAAAAAACATTATGCTTATATTCATTACTATAATAATCATTATAACATTTTTCACAATTTAATTGTAGCAATATGCAGAAATATGATGGTTGGTACATAGTTAAATTTCTCAACGAAAATACTATTGAAACAATACCGAGTAATTGGTTGGTTAATTTTGATAAATGTGTGTGGCCTACAACATTATCAATTAGCAAAATAAGTTTAGCTATCAAAAATTGTCTAAAACCTTCAAAAAATTCCAAGGATTGGAAATATTGTAAAATTAAAGTATTACATAAAAAGCTACTGACAAATTTTAACGAAGCATCAAAATTAACTAATAATTTATTAACACAATCTTCTACTGAAGCTGAATCTTACCAACCAAAACTTTTTTTAAAAAAACGTAAAAAAAATATTAAAAAAAGAATCAGTAATATTGAAGATTGTTCCAAGTCCTTCCAACATAATAACAGCTCCTGCTCCAGCAATAGTGAAAGTGATGCAGGCTTTCCACCATTAACAACACTTTCAAGTAATATATAAGAGTATATTCTTTTTATTATATAAAATTATTATTATACATGCAATGATAAAATGTATAATATATTAAAATGTATTAGGTAGATTTTATATATAATAATATGTCACATAAAAACAATTATTATAGTTTTAGAAACTGAAAAAATACAAACAAATTCAGAAAAATATATTTCAACTAATGCAAGTGAAACAAATACAGGCAATACAGTTGATGTGAATCAATCTCCAAAAGATAAAACAGGTTATCTCATTAATTTATATAATAATATTTTTATGACTAACAATATAAATTGATTTAATATAATATATTATTTTATATTTAAATAGGTGATACAAATCATAATTCTTTATTTGATAATTTTCTGGCTGATGATGATGATCAATGGATAAATAATTCAGTAATTAATAATAATATTTATGATAATAATGAAGATAACATTTTAATAAATTCAAATTTTCAAATTCAAGAAAATGGTATGTTCATCATGTATATGTATTATAAACAAATTATAACTGTTGAGTATTAATTTTGTATAAATTATCAGCTGTTGTTGTTATAGATGAAAACGCTGATAGTGTAGATAATAATGTAGGTAATAACTCAAATTTGATTCAAGAAGATCCAGCAGGTAATGATTTTAATTAAATTCTTACTATTTACTATATTTTATTTAAAAAAATAAATAATACATTTTAAAATATTATTGTTTCTTAATAGATATTAAAGGTTATCCTACAATTTCATACATATTTTTTAGTTTAAAATTTGCTTTTAGTAATTTTTGAAGTCTTAATACATACTTAATATTCTTATGTTTTTAAAAAATATAATTATAGAAGTTCAAAAACAAATTATACGTCAGTTAGTTACATTAAACGCTAGGATTAAAGAGCAGAGTGATTATCTGCACACTATTATGATGATTGTAAGTGATGTACAAGAAAAACAAAAAACATTGGTTCAACCAATCATAGCGTTAACTAGTAATCATGAGTTTGAAAATGCTTATAAAATGCTTCCTATTCCAAATGAAGATTCATTGAATAGTTTAAAAAATATTTTAAGTAATGATGTCTTACATGATCAAACTGTAAGTAATTGTGAAACCTAATTACTAATTAATAATTATAAATATATTTGTTACTCTGAAAGAATAATAAAATACTTCTAAACAATATAATATATAAATATATTATATTATATTGAAGGGTTTAGAGCTTTTCTTTTTTAGTTCTCTTAAATGATGTTAATATAAAATTATATTTGCAATTTCTGCTATTTTACTCATTTAATTTAGAATAGATATAACTACTTGTATTATGTATCTATATTAATTTTATTTGTGTTATTATTATATTGATACTATTATATTTGTTTCTTTGATATGTTAAAAAAGGTAAATATGTTGTCCAAAATTGGTGGTTCCAATTATAAAGAAACTGTTAGAAGAATTTTGAGAAAGCTGATAACTGATGAATTTGCTAAGTTATTTAGCTACACTGGCCATAAGTGCAATAAAAAGGCATTCAATAAAACAATTTTGGGTTCTCTACTTCTTAGTAAGTTATTAGCCAGTTTTTAAAATCATTTATTTTATTTCATTATATTAATTTCAGAAGCTGTGCATTCTTCTTCTTTCAACAATACAACAATTAAAGATATCGAAATTGTTGCTAGTATTTGGCTCACAAAAGCGAGTGAAAGATTAAAAACAACACCAACAGATTTTGAAGTTTAATAAATGTTCTACTACTTCTACTATATAAAGTTAAATAAAGTTATAAAAAGATTTTAATTATGTTTTTTATATTATTATAAATAGTTATCTACCTTAAAACAGAATATATAGTCATATAATTTAAGTACAGGTGACAAACAAATAATTAGCTATCTATTTATTATTATCTATATTTTATTAATTAATAAAAATATATGGTGTATATAAAAATAAATAATAATATATAAAATATAGTGCATATATTATATACTATTTATTATGTATATAAATAACTATATAAATAAAATATTAAATGAGTAAGAAATGAATATTCAGAGCATATCCATATGAATATTCTATGTATGGTACTATATTATATTAATACTTTTCAATTTGAATATCCAAAGAATATTCTTTTATTAATCATAATCATTCAATGAATATTCGTTTTGAATTATTGATAGCATATTATATTCATAGAATGATTATAGGTGGCTCATTTAGCTATTTTTGGACACAGATATATAAAATAAACTAGATTGCTAACTGTGATACGGCGCCCGTGTAATTTATTGAAGCCATCGGCCGCCATTTTAATCGAGGCCTATGTTCTTTATCACTTATCACTCGTGCTTATTAAATTATTATTTTTCTAAAGTTAAAATAAATCATAGTTCATAATTTGATGTTAGTCATAATAGTCATATTTAACGTAATGTTATTAATTGAATCCAATATTACAATACATTAAAAATAATTGTTATTAGTCTAACAATTAAAACAATTAAACATAATTACAAGAATTTATTGTATAATATATTATTTTAATAGAAATAATAGCATAATGATAATGGAAATATAATTAAATACCATAGTTATTTTGTATAGGTACTTTATATTATTATTATACTGAAATGTTAACTATACAGAAATTTAAATGAATAAGTAATTAATACATATTTTAGAAGTTACATATTATAAAATAAAACAGTCTTTGTCAGCTTTTGTCTTTTACTTGCTGTTTTTACTATTGATGAAGTCATTATTTTGCTGTAAGCATGTAACCGTATATTGAGGTATGTTCTTGTTATATGATTTATTAATTCTATTTTATGAGGTCTTGAAAATAAATCACATGTATCCCAGCAGTTATCACATTCTTGGAACATAGTAGATGATGTTGCTAATGCATTTTGAACATACACCATAATTTTCAAATCTGTGTTTTTCACAAATAACTGTTTTTTTTCAACCATCAACGATTTAAATAACGATTCTGTAAGTTTGACAGTTTTGAAAACATTATTTGAGGCTAGTTTTAGCCCTCCTCGTTGTTTTGTTGAAGTAAATTTGTTTATTGATTTCATAATATCTGTTTTATTACAGTAGGAATGATCTTCATACTTCGGGGAGTATGTAATAGCTTCAACACAATATTTACATTTTAAGATTGGTATGAGTTTTTTTACTACATAACCACTAATGTAATATAATATATTTTCAGTTATCGAATTGAAGAATGTATTATTACATTGGTCTACTAATGAATAATAATCTACTTCATTATTTTCATCATTTTCTTGTTCTTGTTTTTTATAGTTCCATTTTATGGCAAAAAGAGAATCTTCATTTGGTAATAATAATGTACAATTTCCAGAACTCATCCTTATTGAATTATGCAATAAAATGCTTTTAAGTGCATTCCTAAATTGCAAACAATTTGGATTGTTATTATGTCCAAATTTTCCTCGCATAAAACCAAAAAATAGCTCTAGAGCATCCTGACTAAATTTATAAGTAAGTATATACTTAAAATTATGATTTATCAATAAATCATTAGCTATAGCTAAAGTTGATTTTACAGATGCAGCAAAACCCAGTATAAAAGTTTTCCGCTTACTTTTCCACAAATATTGGCCTGTCAATGTCTTCAAAGAGTACAAATACTGTATATTATTTTTCATCTTCTCTTCTAAATATTTAATATTGGTACTACGTATTGCCTGTTTATAACCCTTTGCAAAGGGGTTTCTTGAGTTTAAAAAATCAAATAACTCATCTATAACTCTCACAAATTTTATTGTTGAATCACACTTCTCAAATTCAATGGAGGTTTGAGAGAGGTATAAAAGTGAATCTGCAACAGAACTACTTAAAGTTTGTACAGCTAGTTTCACTTTCATTGGATTTACTTTCCAGTTTATGTGTGCTGCGCTTATTTTATTGGCTAATTTAAATCCCATTTCATTTTGTAATTGAAATAATTTATCTATATAACGCCATTCTATTAAATTATTATCACTATCTTTAAAAGCACCAAAAGTCCCTAAAGCATTTCTAGCCAACTTTACATTGTGGCATGCATCAGGTGTGAAATATATATCCGGTTTTGATAAATCAATGTTAAAATGAGATTTGATGGAATCATAAGGTTGGTCTAAGTCACATCCTAATAATTTGAATGTACTAGCATTAGCATATGCACCATCACATGTGACATTTACCACCTTAATTCCAAATTCATTGCACTGAGTTATGGCCATTCTTATTAACTGAGATTGCACTGTTGACTTAATTTTGTCAACAAACCAATATCCAATAGGCCATTTCCATTTATTTTTCAAACTTGTCAATAAAAATACAAGAACTTCTGTTGCCGCTGATTCACAATCTTCTACTGTCACGTTATTTCCATAATCACAGTATCCAATATACCTATTAAGTATTAATAAAAGAATAATTTCCTTAGTTTGACTAATTCATGATATTTTATATACTTATGATTGAATCGGTCCCAGTGAATTTCTTTCTTAATACTCATTGAATCTAATATAAGACAACAATACTTGTCTTCGTCAGGAAATTTTGAAATTTCTCCCAATACATCTTTTAAAAAACCTGTGTTTGCATTAATATTTGAAACCCAGTTTCTAATAGCACTAGGATTTGGTAGACTAATTGAAGACCTTTAAATTAGATTAATGCAGAGAATAAATTGTATGATTATATTGTTTAGTTTGTAGTTTTTAAATTATAAAATATTTTTGCCTAATATATATATTATATTGTTCTGTTAACTATAAATTTTAATTTTTAATTTTCTTGTACAATTAAAGTAGGTATTATAATTTGTATTATGTAACATACTAGTATACATTTTTCAATTCTTAATTTTATGTAAATGTTAAACCTCAACATTCCTATTACAAGCTAATGCATGCAGGATATGTTTAACCAGTATTAAAAAAAAAAAAATTGTATATAAATTGTTCATATTATGTAGGTATTTTATTATAAAATAAAAATATATGTTTGTGTATACCTGATGTAATTATAAGCTTTCGGAGAGTAAAAGTAAATTGTTGTGGCAAACTTTTTTATTTCATCACTGTAACGCCGTGCTGTAGGCTCTACTTTGCTGTTACGAATCATATCCTTAAGAAATAAAGTAGTAAAATTTTTTTCTATTACATTGGTAGTTTCTGCATCAGTTGAAGATTTAATCGTTGACATCAACTCCTATAGTGATTTAGACAATTTAATTATGTTTATAGTCCTAAATTATTGCTAAAAAAGTAAAAACTCATGAAAATTAATAGAAAATGCTTGAATTTATGTTTCTTATTTATATTTATTTATCTTATTTAAACAAACATATACATATATATATATATATTTAACAAGCAATATATAGGCAATGTAATAGTTTTAACATTTAGTCTAATAAAATCACACAGGCCAAACATATTAGATTAAAACAATAGACATATTACTACAATAGACTAAGAAAAATTATTTATTTTAAATAAATAATAATTTATTATTTATGTCATTAATTGTTATTTTATTTTAATCAAATCACAATATAAAAATTACTAGTATAATAAAACATGTAGGTAGTCATGTAGATATGTTTAAAATTTTTAACAAGCAATACCTAACACAATAGCTACATCATCAGCCCAATAAAATAACATAATAATAAATTACACATTACAAACATAGTGCATACATATATTTTAAACAAGCAATAACATATAGGTAGGTAATAGTTTATAAACATTTGATCCAATAAAACCCAAAATATTAGATTAAAACAATAGATATTAGACAATTGACATATTTTGTTACAACAAATAGCAAAACTATTAATTTTTAATAAAATCACATTACTAATTGACAATTATCATTGATATTTGATATTTTAATACCTCCAATGTAGTTATTTTAGAATTTTGTCTCCGAACTTTTTGTTGTAAGACTTTTACCTTTTTTTTTAGTCTACTTTTAATTGGAGATTCAAATATCTTTCTCTTGTATTTTCTTTTAAGTGAAGGTGTGTATTGTGGAGTATGTGGTGAAAGATCTGTAAGTTATATTTCATAATTTGGTTTTTTTAACTATATTAATATTAGTGTTAAATTTAGTGGAAATATAAAAAAAAATATTTAAATATTTAATTTACTAGGTCTTAAGGTCAAATCACATGGTTCATCAACTATACTTTCTGATACAATATCTGAATCAGTTACTAAAATTGAATTAGCTGTAGTATTGTTTAACAATGGATTAATTAAAGATGTACCTAAGAATAAAATCACATTTACCTATATTAATATTTTAGTAATTAGGTTATATATAAATTACTTGGTTGACTATAGTTATGCTCTATTATTTTATTGTTACTACTAGGAAAGAGAACAGTGCCATTTTGTTGTTTTTTCCTACCACTCTTTTTAATAGGTGTCGTTGGAAAATTAAAAATACTTGGTTTAGCAGTATTTTTTAATATTAATTTTCCAGGAGCTTCAACAAACTCTGATAATTTAAAATGAGCACTGCAGAGTCTACTTGATTTAGTAACAGAAAAATCTTTTCTTTGGACAAGATCTAACCATTGTTTTTTTCTATGGTCATCATCAGGAAATCTTAAACACATAATTTTAGATCAAATATAATAAAGTAGGTATAATAAATAATTTTACTTATTATACCGAAATAATGTTATGTCTTTGGCAAGACCATCGCGATTATTGCAACCATAAGCACAACACTTATAAGGCATAATTGAATAATTTATGTAAATTTATTTGCAAAAATGTTGAGTGAAAATCAATATCAAAAACAAATAATTTTGGTATTAATTAATCTTGGTTATTATCAACATTAAATGAATGTGATAAGACCCATTGGCCTCTTTTTAAATGGCGGATAGTGACTTCATGTCTTATCACAGTTAGCAATCTAGTTTATTTTATATATCTGTGTTTTTGGATGAGATAAGTAGATTGATAGAAGGTTGATAGTAGAATCCAGAATATTATATGATTATTCAATCATAGCCAAATGAATATTCTTTTCACAGATTATGAATGTTTTAGTGCTAGTTGGGAATAGATACTAAATCAATTATCAATAGGCTAGATGAGGTACTGAGAAACCAAGTAACTACTAATAATACATTAGAAACTCTTAGCAATCGTATCATTGAACTAGAAAAATCATTGAAAGAAAAACATAAAGTAATTCAAAGTCTGGAATATAAGATTAATACTTTGGAGCAAAATGAGAAATCCTGTTATGTCGAAATTAGTGGTGTTCAAAAGGAAAAAGAAGAAAATGTTGAAAACTTAGTTCATGAAATTGCAGGAGTGTTAGGAATCGATCTTAACTTGTTTGATATTGAAAATGCGTATCGTAAACCTTCAATCCGAAATATAGATAAGCCTTTGATAATTATTGAACTGGCTTCAAGGAGAAAACGAGATGAATTTATTAAGAAACGAGGAAAAATCGAATATAAAAGTCAACGAATCTATATAAACGAAAGTCTTACGGCATTCAATAAAAAATTATTCTGGGAATCTAGAATGAAAGGTAAAGCACTGGGCTATCGCTTCATCTGGACAAGTCATGGCAGGATATATTGCAAAAAAGATGAACAGGGAAAAAAGATACAAGTAAAATGTTTGGAAGATCTAAATTTTTTATAATATACTTTAACTACAGCATAATATTTTTTACCTTAAAATTACACATAATTTACACACTGTGGAATTATTATCATATACATTCTAAGATTCCATCAACAGGAATTTATTATAACTTTTATCTCTTATACTTTAATAATATTATTCACGGGTATACATTAATTTTTGGGTATTTTAATTATACGCAAATAATTCATATAATATCATATACACACTATAATATGAACTATTTAATCGGGTCAAGCGATTTAACTTATGTTGCAAATAATCAAAATATTGTGCTGATTAGTCAGTCATCACTTCTACTTATTGTTTTTGTTATAAACACACATTCTCCACACTGCCTCATCATCATAATCGTAAAAAATAATAATATCATTGGTATAGACTCTGATTCTATTTTCACTGCGTCAATATAATAAATGATTGAAAAAAACTTAGATTTCATAGACTCGTACATCACAATCAATGATGGAAATATAGTTAATTTAGATTTGTATGAATATTTGATGGGTATAGAAAATAACGAATTTAACGTATTACATATGAATATCAGGTCATATAATCGAAATATAGATGAGTTTTTGTGCATGATAAATGACTCAATTAATTGCTTAGACATAATTATTCTTAGTGAAACTTGGAACAGCACGGGGTTTACCCCCCAAAATATAATCGGGTTTTCAAGTTACAAAAGTGAAAATAATCTTAATCAAAACGATGGAGTACTAATATATACGAACAATAAACATAATATATCTATTAATCAACTGCAATTGTTCTCTGAAGCTAGTTGTATAAAAATAAACTTAAATGTAAATAATAAACCAATTACAATTATAGCCGCATATCGCTCACCACAATCTAATATAAACATTTTCCTATCTGAACTATCTACCTTAATGACTTCAGGTCATATTCACAATAGTTGTATATGGATTGGCGATATTAATATTGACATATTAGAAAAAAATACTTCTCTTACAACCGAAAACTATTTAAATATACTATCATCAAATGGTTTTACTTCCCAAATCTGTACGCATACTAGAGTGGGCTACGATACTAGATCATGTATTGATCACATATTTAGTAGAAATATTAATCTTAATCCTGCAGTAATTAAAACCAGTATAACAGACCATTATACAATTATAGGTAGTATAAAAAACGTACAAACTAATAAAAAACACATAGATAATTACTCAAATACAATATCTTATATTGATTATAATAAGGTAGTGAAATTGTTATCTTGTATCGAATGGACTGGATTATATGAAACCAATAATGCTAATACTGCATTAGACATATTTAATAAAACTATACTAGACACTATCAACAATTGTATTGTATCAAATCATATTTCAAAAAATAAACATCGTAAAATAAAACCATGGATTACCAGTGGTCTTGTAAGATCAATAAAAAATAAAGATAAAATTAATTTGAAAATTAAAAAGGATACATCTAATCTTAAATTAATAAATTATTACAAAACATATAGAAATAAATTAACGAAAATTATTCGAAAGGCAAAAGAATAATATTATACCAATAAAATAGAAACTTGTAAAGGTAATGGACGAGATATCTGGCAAGTGATCAATGAACTAACAGGGAAAAAAATTAATTCTGCAGGGCTTCCAATTAATGAAATAATAGAAGTAAAATATCCTACTATTACACCTAAAGACTACTTAAACATAGTGAATTCATATTTTGCAACAACAGGAAGTAGATTAGTAGAACACAATTTTCCCAGTAGTACAAACAGTACTCAATATCCTAATTTTAAAAAAGGAATAAATACTAATAACATATTAAACTCAAACCCCGTCTTCAATTTAAATACCATTAGTACTTATGAAGTAACCAATATCTTAAATAATTTGAATAATAATTCGGCACCTGGAGCTGATGGTTATACAGCATCATTTTTTAAACAAATAGGAGACAATATGATATTTCCTATGACCCACATAATAAACTGTAGTATAACAAACGGTATAGTACCTGATGAACTGAAAGTAGCGAGAATTGTACCAATTCATAAAAAAGGGGATAAAACAGATTTTATTAATTATAGACCTATATCAATAGTAGGAATTTTAGCTAAAATCCTTGAAAAAATAATTAAAAATCAACTATTAAATTACTTGGAGAAAAATAAAATAATATATCATGGACAATACGGCTTTAGAAAAAAATTAGGTACAGAAGACGCATTAATTGATATAAATAACTTTCTACATAACAAAAGGGATGGTAAAAAAAAAATTCTAATTACGTTCTTGGACTTAGAAAAAGCATTCGACTCAATTAGTAGACAATTATTACTCAACAAGTTAAAAGAATTAGGCTTTAATGAAAATACATTAAAATGGTTCATCAGTTATCTTAGTAATAGACAACAACTAACCACCATCGGATCTAATCATAGTGATTTTTGCTATGTCAAAGATTATGGAGTTACTCAAGGTACATCATTAGGCCCCATATTGTTTTTACTATATATTAATTCTGTACCTGCATCATTATTAAAAGGAAAATTATTCATGTTTGCTGATGATATAGCACTAGTTAATTTCGAAGATAATTGGGAAAAATTAAAACAAACCGTCGAAATAGATTTACGGTGTATGTACGACTGGATGAAAAAAAACCTATTATCAATTAATATAAATAAATCGGTATAAATAGTTACAACGCGTTCACAGCTTCCTGTTGGATACAGCTTCATAATACATAGTTGTGGAACAGGCACGATAAATTGCATTTGTAAACCACTTAAAATGGTTCTATCGTTCAAATATTTAGGAATAACAATAGATTTTAATTTAAAATGGTCTGAACATATCCAAAATATAAAAAATAAAATAAGGATCTTAACTGCTTTATTCTACAAAATTCGATTTCTTAATAAATCAATCATAAGACAAATATACATGGCACTATGTAATTCAATACTACTATACGGTATAACATGTTGGGGAGGCTCTAATAGAACGGGCATAAATACATTACATATAACCCAGAAAATGATAATAAAAGTAGCGTACTCCTTGCCATTAAAATACCCGTCAGGTGAATTATTCAAACATACAAATATATTACCTATCTATAAATTATACATTAGACAAATTTTAATAAAATCTATACAAAACAACACACTAAATGCTATAGAAATAATAGACAGAAGAACAGGTAAATACATTAAACCGTCATATATGTTTTTAACAAATTCAAGAAACTCCCCCTATCACATGGGTAAAACTATATTCAACAATTTAAGTAACGATGCGAAGAGTCTAATAACAAGTTTATGTAAAAACCAACCAAATAATACCAATGATACAGTTAATAAAAATCAAATAAAAAAGGCTATAAATAAAATAGTTAATGAACTAGATGAGAATGTGTGTATAAGTGAAATTTTAAAGAGTGAATATGTATAATAATTATAATATCTTATCAGAATGTGTATATGTTAAATGTTTTACTAAAATATATTCCACTAAATTTTTTACTACTGTATAATATTGATTAATTAAGTCATATCTTTAATTGTATAAGTATCTTTCTCTTTAAATTTTTTTTATTTTTACTATTATAAGAATTTTAATTTATATGAACTCCGTATACCAGATACGAGCTTAGCTCAGTTGGTATACGTATCAGCCATTGTTAATGTATTCTTAATGTAATAATTTACTAATAGTATCATATAATTGTAATTAAACTTGGCTGAAATAAATAAATAAATAAATAA